>PVIC010018239.1:0-31824 GCA_004025085.1 Thryonomys swinderianus
AAGGAAGGAAGGAAGGAAGGAAGGAAGGAAGGAAGGAAGGAAGGAAGGAAGGAGGAAAGAGAGAAAGAAATGAGAGGGGGAGAGAGAAAAGGGGAGAGAGAAAGGAAGGAAGGAAAAATAATGTAGCTTCTAGCATAAATAAACATATCTTGTTAAGGATAATTAATAGAAATTACAAACCATCTAACCTAAGGGACAATTTTTGTCTTGTTTCTAAAACTCATAAAATGCTCCATAGATTTAATTGTAATTTAAAAAGAACTCACATCCTAAAATGACAAATTTTAGTTCCATAAAAATAAAATGCTTATGTACCAGCATTCTTTGCTATATCTTAAGAGGAAGTAATTCAATTTTTAGAATTCCTTTGTCTTAATTTCTCAGGCATTCATTTGCAGAGGAGTCATGAAAGTTAAACCATAATAATAGAAACTTTTAAATTCTATAAAGCCCAATGATGTATCTTTTACAAATTACAAATATGCTTATGCTATATTCATCAATGTTTCATTGTATTCTTAATTATAATAGATTAAAGGAATATTTATATAATACATTCTGTTCCTTGAATCAACATCTCTTGAAACTTGCTGCCCAAGTTTCAGGAGCAAGAGTGGAGATGCATTAGGTAGAGGACAGAGGAGAGGCATGAGTCAGAGCGGAGTTCTATGTGGGACTGAAATTGGAAAGCCACCCGTGAGGCATACGGTTAGACCCAGTTAAACACAGATAATGTAGTGACAACAGATCACCCAAGTGGAAATGGAGGCAGGACCGGCCTGTCGTGGAATGACGTGCCTAATGGGGACCAGGAAGCGGAACGCGGCTCTGTGCTCTCCAGAGAAATGCAGGTGGGAGGGAGACAGATCAAGACTTAGCCTTTAGGAATCGAGTCCTGGTAGGAAGGGAGAGAAATGAGAGGTCATTTATTCTCTTTTTACAACTTCTGTTTGCTAAGAAACATGCTACTGTGTGACATTTTTACTGAACTATGGTTTGCAGACTTATTATGTTAGACAGGTAGATATGAGGGGTATGTTTCCACATGTCCAACCCTCAGTAGGGTGGGCCTTAAAGCTATGTGAATAAAATATATGACAATGAATTCATAATAAACCGTTAAGAAATAATTCGTGTCAAACTGTTATTTTAATGTGGAAAATTCTTTGTTTAAAAAAATTGTTACAAGTCTCTAATTTTAATTCAAATCAAAATATGCTTATGATATATGTATATGATGTATATCTATATATGAAGTTGATTTTTATATAGAAATCTGTTTATGTAACTATATATAAAATTTTCAGTACACCAACCTGTTTGCTAAAAAATAGTATTATAATATATATTCAAAATTAGAAGCATCATTTTCCCAAAATTTTCTAAGAGAAAAAGTTCTTTAAGGAGAAGGATGTGATGTATACTGAAGAACAGAATTATTTTGAGATAAAGTTTCCAAACTAGCTTCACTTTTTAAACAGGATAAGGAAGGAAAAGGGCAAATTTTATACTCTTTTAAAATACAAATAAAATTTAATCCCAAGACAAAAAACAATAAACACATGAAATATCCACTAGCACTGTGTAGTTTGCTATTTGCACAACTTGAAAAATGACTTAGTTTCATTTTATACCTCAAAATCACATCAGTTTCAAAACTTTCAAATGTTAAAGGATGTAATTTGATTTTAAGTAGGAATCGTAAAAAATATAAATGAAGATTATACAACACAATTTTAAAAAGAAATTACATAAGGATTATAAGCCTGCAATATGTATTATAATAATCTTGTTTATCAAAATTTTCATTTTAGCCAAGACACTTCCTTAGTAAATTCATAAGTTAATAAGTAAAATGTTATGTGATTAAACTCAACAGCAAATAACATGGACAAGGTGAAAAAAATCTATTAAATATCTCAAATTCATTCTTTTAAAAAAAAAAATCATCCTCAGGACCAGGGATTTAGCTCAAGTGGTACACCACACATACCTCGGAAGCAGAAGGGCCTGAGTTTGATCCCTGGTACCACAAAAAAAAAAAAAAATCATCTTCCTGGTAGTGTACGTGATTAAATCTGCACATTCTGCATTTCACTTCAGGGAACCAGAAAGACTTAACACTTGCCAGCTCTTATACATAACTAATGATTATTTCATTGGAGTTAAAACATGGTATCAAAAATAATGTCTAGCAGAATCTATTAGTATTTTCCACTGAAACATACCGTGGTTGATGATACACACTGGAAAACTATGTTCAATCATATTGTATGTTTGTGTTAAACATAATTCACACACATACACTCATGCTCCTAAATCAGACAGCAGTGTGCACGATATGGGTTATTCTGGCAAAAAACTTATCTTCCAAATATGTATAAGCCAAAGTTAATCACTTCTATTCATTTAAATGGGATGCAATGGTATTTTAAGGATGCAGTGAAATCTCAAAGTAATAGATAATAAAAAAGATACCAGTGGCCAGGCGTGGTGGCTCACACCTATAATCCCAGCACTTGGGAGGCAGAGACATGAGGACTGCTGAGTTCCAGGCTTGCCTGGGCTACATAGTGAGCTCAGGTCCAACCTAACTACAAAGCAAGACCCTGTCTCCAAAAGAAAAAAAAAAAAAAAAGATGAGAAAAAAGTAAGCAGATCAAAAGATACCAGTGGCAAAATACAGGGTAGAAAAGTCCAGAATATGGTCACATCATGACTGGCCTAAAAGACTATGATAATGTACAGATCATAGAAATAAAAGATAAACAATCAACTTAAAGCTTTAAACATTTATTTTCTCAAGTCTTTCAGTTTAGTACGAAAAGGTGTGTGAAAGTATTAGTGGCATGAAGCACAGGCCTGCTCAGGCTCAAAGGCTAGCCACGGCGCTCCTAAAATCTTTACCGACTGTGGTTCCAGGACATAAAATACTTTGATCGAAGCTAAAGACTGAGTTTAAGAATGCAACCATTTCTAAAAAGTTCACTTTGCATAGAAAATATTTATAAATATTTTGTCACATGGAGTCATTAGCATAACTTGAAACGTCCATCATTTGAGCAAACGCTTCCATCTGCCTCAAAAGGTCCACAAGTAGACGACACTCTGCAAACGTCATGGGGAAGCTAAAGACAGGCGACGCCGACCCGGTGTCATGCTGCTAACACTGTGAAGGGCCTGGGTGCCAGGAAGAAGATGCCCTGTGAGCCCGGGCTGTGCTGCGTGAGGAGGAGGCACAGGCGGGCTCGCCGGGCAGGGCGTGAGTCAGAACATCGGAGAGGTACGTAGAGCACAGGCGCGTCTGAACCATTTGCCCCGCGGGTTAGCAGGCGCCTCTGATGCCTCTTCGGGGAACTTGTGCTCCCCATAGTCTCAGATTTGTTTCTGAGGATCTTACAGTTAGGGGGTGAGGCTGGGTTGTCAGAACGGATACCTTCTTCAAGAGGAGCCTGTGTGGGTGGATGACTACGGAAAACACTCGCAACATAACACAGCGGGCCTGACTGAAAACTCACTGTGTTGTTAGAGCCCGCGCTCTGCCACCCACTGAGGAAAACTCTGCCCCACTCTGTGGCTTCTGTCCCCAGGCCACTGCTCTCGCCGGGACCTGTCCTGCTCCCACTGGATACCTCTGAGCCTGCTGCAGGCCTCTGTGTCACAGCCGTCACAAGCCACTTCAGCCCATGAGGGACCCGACATTTTGTGAATGACAGTAATTTACTACCGCAGAATTTCTATGATCTTTCTCTGCCCTGGAGCGCTCACTTCCCACGCTAGTTCTGTAACGAGCCCTCTCGTCCTATACCTGTACGCAACACCCAATTGTGGCGACCCTCAGGGAAAACTGAACAAATTTTCGCCTGGCTGAGTACAGGGAATGGGGGTTTCCAAAAGAGAAAGAATAACAATGTTGACTTAACTTTGGGCCTATATCCAGGGTGGGTACTAGCCTTGTAAAGAAAAAGCAAATGCAATTTTCGAGCTCTTTGTTCTGCTAAAATAACTCTATTCGTGTAAAAACAATTCTAAATTTCACCTTTATTGTAGTTTTAAAAATACCCTGTAGGTTTCTGAACAACTAGTGGACGAGTGGACGTCCTCATTCACGTGGCTACAATTTTCCTCTCGCAACAGACACATTCCTGTCTCCTCTCCGGCAGCTGAGGAGGCGCCTGTGAAGGTTAACATAACCTCCACCCGCCAGCTCCGCACGAGGGCCGCTTTCTTCTGCGCCGTCCTGCTCCTCTAACACTCTTTTCAAATAAAAAAAGAGGAGCGCAGGGTAATGCATCATTTATAAATTACCTTGTTACTGGAAGAAGAAAAAAAAAAACGGCAGCAAAACAAAACAGTGCTTTGAAAACCAAACAAACTCCTGCTGCGGACTCCAGCCCGTTTGATGGAGGCCCTTCAAAAGAGTCCCTGGCTTAGCGGAGGTTGTTTATGTGGAGACTTCGATCTGTACCTGCTGTCCCCTGTCACTCCCTGGGAACTTGGCGGCAGATGTTGCCGCGTGAAGTTGTCTCTGAAGTGGCTCTCGGCGCCCGTCTCCCCACCGCAGCGGAGTCAAAGCGCATTAGATCTCGCGTTTGCGCCCCAGGCAAGTTTGGGAGCGCAGCTGTGTCCGCCCGACTCCTACCTTTGGTGTTTCGGGCCTCCGGGCTGAGCGCGCGAGACCAAAACGGTTCTGCCGATCTCAACCACCTCCGCTGACAATCAGGGCTCTCACTGGCCGCCGCGGCCGCGGACAGATGTCGGCGACAACCTGCTAGCGCGCACCTGGGCGCGGCCCCCGCCCCGCGCTGCGCTGAAACATTCATGACTCGCGCGGCCCGCGCGCCATCAAAGCCCGCGCCTGTTGCGCGGAGAGGCGCCGGGCACCCGCGCCCAGCTTTGATACGCGGCGCCGCCTGCACTTAGCTCCTTGATCAAGGCCTTGATTCAGCGCGGCTCCCTCCGCGACGGCCCGCGCGGCCTCGGAGCCGGGGAAGGCAACATTTGGCTGGAAATCCGCCATGACGGGACGTGCCCGGGAAATGTGCGTGACTGCGTGCTAGTTTTAGGTAGGCTGCTCTGCTTATTAAACGAAACTCTCGAGAGGCTGGGTCTGCAGTAAACAATTTATAAGTAAATGACAAGACGGCTTTCCGAAATAGAAAGCATGCTGTTGACGAGGCAGAGGTCGTGTTTGCAACCTTTAGCCACAACCTGAAAACAGTCCTTTCATTGTCTCACCAGCGACATAAAATTCGTCTTGCTTTTTTTTAAAACAGAAAATGTGGGTATTATGTCCTTGAAAATTCAGATGCGATCAGTATTCATTTGAAATTTCCTTCCGTAAAACAACTTGCCTCCATTTCTCACTAGAAAATCTCTGAAAGTCTAATATTGCAATGCAGAAATTGCTTTACAATCGAACGCACAGATCCTGTGTTAATGCAAATATTTCATGAGAACCATAATCCTTTGTAAGTAGTATACATGTATGTACATACCCAAAACTATGAGCACAGAAGGCATGGGAAAATAAATTATTTGCAAATCACATTCACCAATTTATATATTGATAAAATCTCTTTTAGGAAAAACTGACCTTAATAACCAATCATGTTTGTTCTGCAATGAATCACTTGCTATTTTGAAGAGAATCTGATTTAAGCTGACACAATGCTATTTACAGATTTCCTAATACTTAAATTACTAGGACAATGAAGTTGCTGATATAGAAATGACAAGAAAAGGAAAATGATGATAGTCTGATTCCAGTGGTTAGTTTGGTTAAATATTGATCAGGCAGTACATTTACAAATGGCAGGGTTTTACCCTTCGTGAACAACAGAGATCAGTCGCATGAGAGTACACTTATCTAAACGAACCAAAGATTCCAAGAATGACTTTTCTCATTCAGTTATTATGCACTGGCATGTCAAGAAAGCTTACACACAATTTTGAGAACTATTCATTTTTTCTCTTCAGTGAATATAAGGATAGTTCTCAAGATAAAACTCAAGCTATGGTTAAAGAATAGAAGAAAAAATAAGGATTAGTACCACCTAGGCAATTTATATAATTCTGTAAAGCGTACCATGTTATATAAAGTACGCTGATGAACAGTCAGTCAGTTGCGAAGGGCTTCACTAAGGAGCCACACCGAGCAGAAGTCGGCAGTGGGCTATGCTATCCTTCTCACGCACAAAGCACTGCTAAAGGACAGCGTCACATTTAATACCACACTCCAGAATCAGCTATGTCAGAGACTCTAAATCCCCGTACTAATAGCATCTCTAGTTTACCATTTTCTTGGTAGATTAATTAACTTTCCCAAACAAAACTTCTCTAAAGTAAAAAGAAACTGCAATCTAAGAAATGCTATATTTTTTCCACTTTTTTTGTGTGTGGTGTGGTGTGGTGTGGTGTCTGTGTGTGTGTGTGTGTGTGTGTGTGTGCGCGCGCGTGCGTGCCAGGGATTGAACTCAGGACCTTACTCTTGCAAGGCAGATGGCAGTGCCACTAAGCTGAATTCCCTTCCCCACACCCTCCCTCCGAGCTAAATCCCCTGCCTGGCATTATTAGTAGTAATAGTAGTTTTTTTTTTGTTTGGTTTGGTTTGGTATCAGGGATCGAACTCAGGACCTTGCTGCTTGTGAGGCGTGCACGAGAACCACAGAGCTACATCCCTGGCTCATGATTTTTTTTATATAATATAAAAATAAATCTAGGCTGGGATGTAGGTCAGTACTGAGTGGTTCCCCAGCATATTCAAGACACTGGGTTTGATCCCCTAGGACTGTAATCAAATTCTTTTAAAATGTGGGATGTTAGAGTTTCAATAAGGTATTATACCACCGTACCATAGAAATATTATTTCATTAAACAAATAAATGGGTCCAATCCCCAGCACCAAGAAAAAAAGTCGAACAAATTCATATTACTTTCAGAGATAAGAATATGTGTTGTGTATCAGTAAGGTAGAGACTTGTAAGTAAAAGCCCTGCACAGTTATGGTGATGAAGTGTCCATGCTAACTGCAGCCCCTTCTCACCACAAGTATTGTGTCCCAGAGTCACACAGTTGTTTTGTCCATGCAGATATTCACTGTGCTCCTCCCTGGCTAACAATGGGGCAGCTGAAGGCTTTGTTCATTTGGTTTCATGCAAGCCTAAAAATGTAGCAGTTTCAAGAAATCAACAGAACTGAAAGGAAAGCACAGTGGATATAAGTACATTTGAGAGGAAAATATGAAGATAGAAAGGAGAGAAGGAGCCACAATGAAACCAAAATGATATAAGGACTTCCTAAACATAATATCAACACACATAAGATGTTGAGTCCCTTTGGATGTCATAATGGTAAACGGAAAGCTAATTCACTGAAGCACTGGAATGAATTTTCATGTGTGATTCTATGATTACTCTTCAGAGAAATACAGATTACAGCTATGTACATGTTGGGTGGGAAAATTCTACTGCTATTAGTTCTATTAAAGAAAGAAGGTCAGTAATGAGAAGTTAATGTAAATTTGAATATTTTAACAATCTTTGTGAAACATGGAAAATGGGAAGGCAGAAAATTAAAGCATAGATTTCTCAGCTTGCCTAATGGGAAAGACCATAAGATTTCAACTATATAATTAAGGCACAATCTGTTTCAAAAATAATATCATAGAAGAGCACTTATAAGCACAAGAAAGGAAACTATGTGAGCTAACCTAATTTCCTTTAACTAATACTTTAGTGTGACTGGTTTGACTAGATGACAGTACGCATGATAAATATAACTTAAAAAGAACATTGAATGTATCTAGTACCCAACAATGTGTGGACTAGATAGATATTCATTGAATGTATGAATGATTATAATGCATCATTTTAAAAACCAAATATGCCAGGCCGGAGGGTTAGCTCAGTGGTTCCGGCGCCTGCCTCGCAAGCGTAAGGACCTGAGTTCGATCCCCGGTTACCACATATAATGCTGGGCGTGGTGGCTCACACCTGTAATCCCAGCACTCGGGAGGCAGAGACAGGAGGATTGCTGAGTTCACGGTGGCTTGTCTGGGCACCATAGTGAGCTCAGGCCCAGCCTGAACTACAAAGCAAGACCCTGTCTCCAAAAAGCAAAAAAAAACCAAATATGCCATTTTACCCAAACTCTACTCCACATGAATCGTTCTTTTCTCTGGTTCTAGCCCATAATGCCCAGATTACCCAGCAGTCCGTGAATCACTGTTCTCTCTGTATCCTCAGTAACCCAGCACTCGACACCTTGTCTGTATGATTCTCTACCTGTTCGTGCCCCTCCCCCCCCCAGGGCAGGCCTGTACTTTTAGGGAAGCTCTTCTCTCATCCAACCAGGGAGAGTTCAACTTTCCCTCTAATGTACACCAAGACACTAAACTTACATTACATAATAAATCTTTTTGTTGTATACACCTTACTTCCCATATTTTAGAATTTCTTAAGAGCAAAGGCTATATCTGTATTCACCCTTCACTATTACCGGATGCCACATGTATATGTATAATTCAAAAAATAACTAAATTGAATCAAAATGATCAGAAACAATGAAGGACTACAAACTAGTTTTTAGTGAAACTAGTTGAAAGAATATAAAATACTAATAAGACATGAGGTCACCCTAGACTGTTTTGCTGACCAATGCATCTTAGCTTAATGCCTAGTTCTCAATAAGGTGGAAGTTGTTAAAATGAATGAACTAGTGTGTAATCAGAGGGAGAGAAAACTAAGAGACAAGAAAACAATTTTAAAACATAAGGCAAAAGTCTAGCACATTCAAGAGGAAGTAGAACTGTCTTACGTGGCTCCAAAACCACTAACTCTAGAGCACAAAGGAATTTAAACAAAGGTATGAATTTCGCCACTTATGGTCATTCTAAGAACCACAGTGATTGGATGATGAAAGAGGATGTCCTCTCTAGCAATGATCCTAGTGAAGGGTCCATGTTTTTTCAAAGTGTTTAAAGGTGTATTTCCTAAATAATTCCACTCCAGTCGTTTTTAAATTATCTTAGTTTGACAGAAGTATAATTTTTAAATTTAGATCCTTTTATATTATATTGACTGATACTGATTTTGTATGGTTTTAACCTGCAAATATAATGTAATATGGCATCATAAGATAAATAGTAACCCATCAACTATTTCATACTTAAAAAAAAAAAAACATACCAGACCAGAAGGAAGCTGAAGTCTTCTGAAGCTCAACTGTGCAATGTTCCCTACCTTGTCGAAACACCATAAGCATTGGATCGACACACCCTATGTCGATGAAATCACCCTAATACAGTATTATTAACAATATTGTTACATAAACACCCCACTGTAACACACAAAAAAGTTTTTAATCGTCTTTCTCATGTGTAAGGAGACAGTGTACATTATTAAAGAAATTATAAAACCAGAATAAATGTACCTTATTTTTCAAAAATAAGTAAGTCTTAAGCTTCCTTAGTGGGGAAAAATACATGTGGACACATGTGTGTATCTATCCATCTGTCTTTCTATCTATGTATACATTATATATAATCATTACAGATTTCTATAATGTTTTAGAACTTTGTAATCACTTTCATATTTTCAACAAATTAGGTTACATCAGTTGCAAAAGGTAAAGAACATATTTATTCCTAAAGAAACTGTGGTCCTAACGTATTTTCCTAGATTTTATTGCTGCTAAATGCTAGAACAGAAAGTGGAGTTACTAAGTCTGAGACTGTTATCACCAGCAGATAAAAATTCAGCACATGTGGTTTCAAAGCCAAAGGCTAAAGGGTGTGCTTATTAAAGTATATATACAAATAGCCATGATTTTTATGAAATACTTGAAAAGAGTATGGTGTGAAACTGTAGCTTGAAGGTGCATTCTAATAAATGCTTAGGAGAATTTAAATGCCCCATGTTATAGGAATTTGCACTACAGAATTATAATCCCTTCTGCTAGTGTAATAATCCCTTGCATGGAGAAGGGGCTTCAACATCCTATTTATTAATATTTTACTACTTTCCTGACCCAGCTTTCCCCCAATGCATTGCTTTCTACAAACCTCATCTCCTTCCTGAGGTCGCATCAAGGAAACTCGGTCATACTGTCGCCGCAGCAAAGCCCAGAGTGCATCAAGACGACCCTAAAGAGAAGGGGATTTGTGAATTCCCAGGGAACGTAGTCAACCTCTAATGACCGAGTACATTAAGAAGGAAAAGACATCTCCATTTTCATTGCTCTCATAAATTAAAGGAACAAATCAACACTTGGAGGTTCTTCTGCTGAGAAAGCATTCAAAGTATAAAATGAGTAACTGCTCTTTTGATCCACCTCAGTCCTCCTCTGAATTCTGAGGAGAGAGGAAGCCACCAAGCCACAGCTTCTCCAAGAGGTTCAGGATCAGTGAGGCCAAGTACCTTAATCGGCGTGTACCACTTTGTCTGGGGAGGCTGGTGGGCGTCTTGGCGTCCACGTGGTCGCGGCCTGACAGGCTCCTCCTCTTCTTCAGGAAGTGTCACCACAGCGTTTTTGGCCTTCTCTAGTCTTGCGCCTTCCTCCGTGGACCCTTTGTCACCCCAGCGAACCTGGAAAACAACGAGGACACTGCTGTGAGGCGAAGGTGACACCAGCACAAGCCCTGGTGCAGCCTGTGGTCCTTGGGTTCCTCAGCTCCGAGCAGGAAGAGAATGAGTAGGACCAACTCTCCGTGCCTTCTCTGCTGAGACCGAACAGGTTGATCGCCGCTCTGCCTTACATTTAATCCACAATCCTAGGTGAAAAGACTCTCGTAAAAATCTGAAATCAGTTCAGTATGACTCAATGCAGTTCAATTATGTGTCCACGGTTGCAAATGCGGATTAATCTGTGGTGTACACGGGAAAAGTATGACAGTGTGATTCACTAGATCAGATGTTAATAACTGCATTCATTCAGTGATTACACTGTACTGAGTTAGTACCATATTTTTTTTTCTTTCCAGATGAGATGCGTGCTCGCTTTGGCAGCACATATACTAAAATTGGAACGATACAGGGAAGATTAGCATGGCCCCTGCGCAAGGATGACACGCAGATGAGATGCTCCATGTGACCGGTAAGAGACAGGGTGAGGATATGAACATAGGCAATCTGAAACGGATTAGTTTCAAATCAACTTGAAGTTTACAGATGTATTTTACACAACAGGAGTTACATTGAGATTTCTCCTCAGGTTTGATTGTGGCAAAAATTATGATTAAAATATTTAGCCTTTGGAAGGAATTACTTATGCATTTAATATTGTAAAGTTTTACTTGGTAAAGCGGCTTTCCTGTCCTCAGTTTCTGTGACCCTCTGAGGATGGTTACTTGGCAAGTGAATTTTTCATTGCAAAAGACAGACTGGCAAAGATTCTGCTTTGAAGAGTAAAATTCAGCGACATCAAAGAATTCCATAGATTTTACAGAATTTCCTTCTTTGAAAACTCTTGACATGGAAAAGCCATAGGATTCAATCGCTGTTTTATTTTTCAGTGAGTGAAAAATGAAGGGTTAAAACAGAAGCAAACTAGGTATATGAATAGGACGTGGCCCCTGGAGAAGGGTTTTGTCCAGGCAGCAGCAGTGAGGAAGTCTGGTAAAAACCAAGGGCACTGCCAAGCAAGGCAAAGAAAGGAGAATCAGAGCTCTAACAAGAAACGCAAAGGCTTATCCATGGCACACTGTGACACACTAGTTAAGATGTCTATAAAGGAAAAAAATTAAAGCCTTTTTAAGCACTTTAATGACCTGAATTATTGGGTAGGGACATAGATGACTACTGTTCACAGAAAGGACTATTCACAGCTTTTTGATAAGGCTCACTTAGATGTTTTTGCCTCTTTTTACTACAATTTTAGAATGGGCTTTCAATTTCAAGTGGGCCCTTTTGAGTCATTAAAATGTATCTGTATCTTTCAGTGTGATCAATGGTACTGGAATGTTCTTTATGAGGTTGTTAAAATTGTTTTAAACATCATTAAACCTTTAGAACTAGATAGTTGGCTTTCTAGCCAGAGAAATGACCTTCTCTTTCAAATCACAGTGTCTTCACCTAGATGAACTAATACTTATAAAATTTTTAGAGTTAGCTAAGATGAAATAAAAACTCCAAAGTTAGGACAAATTTGTTGCAGTTGTAAAGTCTCAATTTTAAGAGAAAAAAAAAACAAAATGAGTTACGTAGATAAGTAAATATGAATATTGTAACTGAGGGAAATAAGTCAGGCTAGAAACTTAAGTAGATAACATTTAGATCCATTCAGAAATGATAGATTTTAACATCTACAGCTCCCTAGCCTGTCCTTCTCAGCTGGTTTTTGTAGAGGTCATGATAATTGGATTCTTCCAAGTATTACTGGCACCATTATCAGATTACAAATTTTAAGGCAGTTTGACTAAGAGTTCTGTCCTAGTATGGCATTTTTAGGGTCTATTTAACTTAAAATATACAGTTGTCTACGGAGGTGAGTTAAATACACTAGCTGCCTTTAGTCCATGAAGAAATTTTTTCATCTTCACCATCAACATCTCTACAAACACCAGCATGGAAAATTATCACTTAACTTCAAAGTCTAAATCTACAAAGTGCTTTGTAGAGGTTTCCTAAAACTCTAAATAAATACAGAATCACATAGTATATGTGTATATCTTAATGTTTTAGTTTGACCACATTGAGATAGTTTAAAAGGATAAAAGAATGCCAGGAATAATAGATCGTTCAAGGGAATCTTAGAAGAAATAGCATATCTAGCTTTTTATTCTGGAAAAAGCATAAAAAGTATCAGTTTGATGGTTAAGTTCTACCTCAACTTTTGTTGTGAATAATAGAATCCTGTAATTTCCGAAATGCATGTGGATAACTAGGAGGATATATCATGGCTAAGCAATTTGATAATCAAGAAAACAAAAAATTTTCACAAGCAATTGGCAGGAACATGTATGTGAAATATTGTAATTAGGTATTATGGATCTGTTGTGCTAATAGCTTTTATTAACATAAGCTCAGTTCCAGCTTCTTGCAAATTTCCACTGCCATAATTTTAAGGAATTAATTTACAGGAAGAGAAGATTAAAAACTTCTAGTTTACATGTCTACGTTAGCTTAAAATAACTTTAGTTGTAAAGAGTTGTTCTCATAATTTCTACAATTCATTTTGTTTTCCCCAGGTTAATACATTTTTTTAAAGTGAAGAATTTTCCAGGCTTCAATAGGTATATTTTAAGACAAGTAACTTTTTTTGTCTTTCCCTCTCTAAATCTAAATAAGCTCAACTTTGAGAAAGAGTGATGATGCTCAATGGTCTGTATTCTGTATTTTTGTGTATTGTTTCTCCTTTGTAATATCTGCATGTGCTCTATTATTTTTAGCTCACTTTCATTTCCATCTCATTAATGAAACATTCCATAAGTGAGACCCAAAGTATGCAAATCTAAAAGGGCCTCACAGTCATTAAAGATTAGCTGAATCCTTTTCATAAATTGTCTTCAGCTGAAAAGGATGGGAAGGCAGGATGACTTCACCTATGAGAAGTCAGTGACTTGAAATTTGAATTACGAGCAACTCAGGAATATGCACGTATATCAGGTGCCCTTCAGCAGAAACAAAGTGCTGTATTTTGGGGCTGGAATGTCCCTCAAAGGCTCAGGGTTTAAGGGCGTGGTCCTCAATGTGGCACTATCGAAAGTGATGAAGTCATTAGGAGCTGGGCCCTAGCAAGAGGTCCCAGAGTCCAGGACTTGAACCATCAAAGAAGATTCTGACTGCCGGTCTCTTCCTCTCCCTATTTTGTCTTCTGACCTGCCCTGAGGTGAGGTGAGCAGGCTGCTCTTCTACAAATTTCCCCTTTGGTGCAACTGCCCAGCCATGGGCCCAGAAGCCACAGGGCAGCCAAGCAGAGATACGGCTTCTGGAACCATAAACCAAAATGGAATTTTTCTTCTTCATGAAGTCATGTTACAGTCATGAAGAAGCAACTAAGAAGAAAATAATCTTTCTTATCCGGGATCCATTTAAAGCCTTACGTGTATTCTTTTCTTTAGAAAGAGAACTCAGTCTTTGGAACACGGGAATGCTGAACTAACAAAAACCTTATTATTATTCTTAGCATTTCAGCAAGAACATTATGCATTCAGTTCAGGGTAGCATATCCTGACCTCATTCTCATGTGGTATGTTACATGTGTGCATTTCAGTATGGATTATCCTAAACATAAATGAGTACAAGCTAATGCCTGCAATTGCAGCACTTTGGGAGGCGGAGGCTCATGGACCCCAAGCTGGAATCTTATCTGTATAGTTCAGCAAGACCCTGTCTCAATGTTAGTTGTCACACTGATACAATGTCTGTCTCAACGTTAGTAATGTTATTGTTATGGAAAATATGGAAATTATATGTAAGACGTGGATATATGTGGGTGCTATAGGCCATGCAGACAACCCCCTTCTCAAATGCTAGATTTCTCACCACAATATGCAAATGATGTGCTTGGTGTAAAAGCACCGAATCTAGTCTCTCGTACTACAAAAAGGGAGTATGTTTTCATTAGAAAAAAAGAGAGAACGTGCCAGGCGTGGTGGCTCACGCCTGTAATCCCAGCACTCGGGAGGCAGAGACAGGAGGATTGCTGAGTTTGAGGCTTGCCTGGGCTACATAGTGAGCTCAGAGCCAGCCTGAACTACAAAGTGAGACCCTGTCTCAAAAAAAAAAAAAAAAAAGAGAACTATGTATCACACATTTAAACTTACTCATCCAAAAATACCTACTCACATGTTTTGATGTAACTATTACACTTTTGTCTTTTGCATGTATCTTTTTATATATAGATGTTGGGATGAGACAAAGCAAACTAAGAGCATTTCATGATGGATCATATTTGGATACTCGGACATACCAATTTTATTTACAAGTCTAATTTTTACACACTAACAACACTCCTGCCCCACGCCTCCATGCCTACAGTGACAGACAACATGGAGGGGACAGAGATAACACTTCCTCCAGGAATGCTGGGACTCCTGGCTGCCCGTGCAAACGTATGTGCACTGTCTTCTCCCAAAACCCTCTGCAGAAACTCCTAGCACCTGCCTTGTTCCGTGGCTTAAAGCTGGCCACGAAACGCTTGGCTCAGCAGAGATTTCAGCGATAAAGTGCCAAGCTCCAAGGGGAAATGGGGTTTATTTTAAGATTTAATGTGGTTCCACCAGATGAACAAATACTTTGGTAATTCTGAAAAGGGGAAACTCTCTTCAGAAATCTTAATTTTACTGAAATGTATAAAGAGAAGCTGCAATCCTTGTGGGTTGTTAATGACCTTACTGGTTTCTGTTGGCAGTGATGGGACAAAGCAGACATGACAAAAAGACACATACACTATGCTGACTGACACATAAAGACACCTTGTCAAGAACCAAATTAAAAACCTAATATCGAGGATATGCAAGGATGTGACTGAAATAATACTTAATAATTTTATTACTGAGAACATTTCTCAAAGTGCACACTAGGACAGGATGCTGCCTGTCCTAGGCACTTATTACTTACTCTTATTAAGGGCTCAGTTCTTCTAATGACTGCTTCCTATTAATCTATCCCTTTGAAAAATACTTCATGGTGCTAAGAACATCTCTTTTGATTTTTAAGATACAATATTAAACTCTGATTTTAATCCAACTTTGAGTCAGTCTCAAAGTTCAATGTATTCTATAAATGATATGTAATATTCATTAGGATACTTTATAAGTAGCAACTAAAAGGTTTTTTCAAGTTTTAAATATACTTCCTCTGTATTTGTGATAAAGTCATATTAACATCATTGAATTTTTACCATTTTTTCCTCAAATGATTACTACTCGATCTCTTCAAAACAGAGCATTATTGCAAGCTTAAGGGTCTGGCTTTTTCAAAATTGTTCCATGCACTAATTTTTTCCAAAATAATGAGAATAACTCCAGCATTTTTGTCCTTTATAATTGAGAGAACTTATCAATGCAATCCTTTGACTAATGAAATCAGTTCTTGAGTGATTTGAAATGGCTGGGCTGAATCACAAAAAAAGATGTATCCAGAAAAGGCCCAGAGCTGAGTAAAACTGGAGTCTATGAATTATGAATTGAATTTTGAAAAGCACATTTTCCACTGTTTGATAATCCCACAAGTACATATTCCACTTAGCAGCTTTTTAAAGGATACCAACCTCCATTCTTTTAATTCCTCCAACCCCTCGGCCACCATAATAGGAAGCATCCACAGTTGGCCATTTCTTGGTGGGTAGAGGATCTTCTTCCTCCTGTGGACATAGTTTTTTAAAATTAATTTCATCAAAATGTTTTTTAGTGAGAACCAGCTCAAGTGCAAATTTTTAGTAATGTTATTGTCATAGAAAAATATAGAAAGTATATGTAAGATATGGATCTATGTGTATGCTGTAGGCCATGCAGACAATTCCCCTTCTCAAATTCTAGGTTTCTTGCTACATCAACTCTAAATTGTTCTTTAAGTATGATTATCATTTGGTTATTGCAAATGTTTTTATCATTTAAAACCTAAAAGATAAAACACTGAAGTTAGGACAGAATTCCCATAAACATTTAAACCATCAAAGTACAAGTAAGTTCGAACTCTGAAATTTATTGTGAAAACACAACCAGTTGAGAAGCTTTGAAAATATACAATGCCAGTACTATTTTATGTTGGTAATACAGATTTGGGTAACAGAGTAATATAAAAAGCAATAATCACTTTCAGGAAAGAAACAACATCTTTAAATTTTCATGTGAGATCCTGCAACTTTTTTTTTTTTTTTTTTTGCTAGCCCTGAACTCACTGTGTAGCCCAGGCAAGACTTGAACTCAGCAATCCTCCTGCCTCTGCCTCCTGAGTGCTGGGATTACAGGCTTGAGCCACCAAACACGGCATTTGTGGTATGTTGTACTGATTGTTGGTGGGCATGAGTCACCACACCTGGTATTGTTGTATGTGGTTACCAGCGATCGAACCAGAGACCTTGCACTTGCAAGGCAGGCACTGGAACCACTGAGCTAAATCTCTGGGCCCCTGCAACTTTTTTGTATATAAGTGACATCAAGATTGTGAATATATTGCCATTAAATGTATATTTAATCTATATGTACAGTTCCAATGGTCATTCTATACCTACCAATGGATGATTTCTAGCACATGAAAGAAATGATGAGATAAAAAATAATACGCTATCTTCATCAAGTAAAACGTTGATATTTAGGTACTGTAGTTTAAAAAACAAAAACCCAATGGAGAACGGTTGGCTGTTACCTACATACACAGGGGAAATAGCCACATCTCTATACTCGGCGTGTATTTACCTCTTTAGGTGCAGGAGGCGGTGGTGGAGGAGGATCTTTGATAACCTGTTCAAAAATAAAATAAAATGTGAAAAAGTTGCATGGCATAAAAATGAGATCATAAGGATATGTAAAAATAATTAGATTGGTAAAATACTGCGGTAACTCCAAAGATGATCCAAGGAACTTTGCCTCCTAAAATTCACACCCCTTCCTGTGAATACAGGCTGGGCTTGTCTCTTCCTAGTGTTGGACCAACCGAATGAAGGAGCCCTCGTGACTTCTGAGAAGAGTCAGGAGGCGCTGATGTGACACCCTTGTGACACGCTCTGGGAGAACTCTGCTCCCACAAGTCTGTCTCGAGACCCTCAAGCGGTCGGGATGAGGTTACGGAAGGGCTGGGTGTGACAGGAGCGAGGGCTCGGCACCAGCCAATTCAGCCATCCCTGCTGGAGAGGAGAGAAAAGGCTGGCCTTGTACACTGAGTCACTCAGACCTTGAAGACAGCTCCGACCCAGCGGACAGGGCTGTGACTGCCTGCAGGAGATTCCCAGTCAGAATCTTCTCACTGAGCCTGTCACCCTCACAACCATGAGGATACAAAATTGTTCTTTTTAAATAGTTGTAGCAAATCATCTTTTAGTCAAGTTCTTTTCTGTCCATGGTTCCTCAAGAAATCTTCTATGGCCAGTTATTCACGTGAGAGGAATGGAGCCTAAGGCTTGACTGGAGGTGACCTTACTTGTCCTGTGACACGCGGATGCCATCAGGACAAATGACATCATCAGAACAGAACATCTTTTTCCTAATTCCAAGCTTCTGATAACTCACGTACAGATCCTTGTCTCTACAGTAAGAGGAAAAACTGAAAATATAGCTGCTGTACTTCATCTAACGTCAACTATTTCAACTACATTAACAAATTTGTAAAGATTTGGGCTGGGGATGTAGCTCACTGGCATAGCACCAGTGGGGCAAGTGCGTGGCCCCGTGTTCCATTCCTGGAATCAAAAAATAAAAGTTTTTTAGAGACTTTGAAAATAAGGTGTTGCTTCTACCTCATCAAGAGTTTATTATTACTATGCAGTAAATTACCGCAACCATGGCTATATTTTTTAAAAATAATTATTTTGTAAAGTTGTCCATTTCCCCATGAAATGATATAAATCTAACATTTTCATCAAAACAATTTGAGATAGGAAAAGGAATGAGGTTATAAATAAGTCTGATAACACAGTGAGAAAACAGAGTGACAGGGGTTTGAAGACTCCCTGTAGTAGTTTATTCCTTCATACATGTTTAAGACGTTCCATAATAAAGGGGTTTTTTGAAATTTTAACACTACTGGGAATGCTTAGAGAACTACCACCAAGTTATCTGTATGTGTTTTGTCATCATTCAGGTTTTAGCTTAGATCTGAAGCCCAAGGAGGAACACATAAACAGTAACTACCACTACACAGATATATCCAGACAACAACTGAATTTGACTCAATCTCCTGCTCCTACCAAAAAAAAGATGCCATTATCTCTATTTTACTGTGAATTATACTATGCAACACAAAATTCTAATATTTTTAGTAATAGTGAAGAATAACAATCTGAATTTTTTTCAATAATCAGCACAGGAATAAGTGGCACAGAGATCAAAAGTGAAAATAATACTGCAATTAAAACAAATTTAAAGTAATTAAGCTATAAGTATGTTTCCTTTATTAAAAAAAGGAAGTGCCTCATATCATTATGAATCTAGAGGTCCCAAACGAGCAGTAATACCAGATCTGTCAGTATTTCACACTCAACCAGGTAAAGCTAATCCGATTATTTTCCTTCATGAGCCAGTGCTTCTTCCTAGTGTTCTTGTTTCTTTCCAGTAGATTGAGGGGTCCAGTTGCTGCTGGAAATGCCGGCATCATCTAAGATTTCTTTCTCACTTCCAAAGGACTCTACCAAATAGTTCCCACACCCAATAGATTTTCTGAAATCTCTCCTGTTATCTAACCCTTTTCTCTCTATGAATTCCCCATCTTTCCAAAGCAGCATAAGACTCCCCTGAAATAAACAGATATTTCTCTGCTCTTCCTCAGCATTTATCAAAGTTGAGAACTTTATTTAGCTCCAAAAAAAATTCTAAATTCCATAAGAACAGATTTTATATGTGCTTAACTTCTCGCTGCATTCCCGGCACTTAGTATGGTGTCTGGCACAAGTTAGGACTTTCAAGGAACTAAAGTGGGAGAAAGAAAGGGGATTTAGAAGAGAGAAAAAGGAGAAAGATGAGAAAAAAGAGAAAAATTTTAAAAAAGGAAGAGGGAGAGAAATGCAAGGAGAAAAGAAGGGATGGAAGGGAGAGAGGAAGGGAAGAATGAATGGAATCATGAGAAAGCAAAGGAAAAAAGGACTCTTTTTATGGCATTCCCACCATTACTACCTAAGGTCAGGAACTTGAGATTCTCTAGATCTTAAAAGTATCTAGTGCATTCTCCAGTCCTCCAATGTACGCACACCCAAACCCCAACAATTCAAGTAATTTCCATCAAACTATAGTCCAAGTATATTTGGATTGCTTCAGTAAGAAGAAATTCACTACCTGTCAAAGAAACTGCCAAGGAACGCATCCTTTCCAAGTTTTTGCCCCAAATGAAGGCAAAGTTTCTTTCACTGTATCTGTATTTTCCACGCTACTTCTGGCGCTAAAATCTAAGAACACGGCTAAGAACACACCTCCCCCCCCCCCCACACACACACACGTTTTTTCACAAGAGAAAAATTTCTAGTTTTGGATACTATAATATCTACCACGTTTCTATTGAGTCCGTCCATTCTGAGGTATTTGGTCACCTTGTTCGGTGTCTCCAGTAGTGTTTCTTTTAGTCAGTATCCTAATAGTATTCTGCAGTACTGACCAAGCCTTGGAAATCTGGCCGAGCTGGGCCCATGTAACCAGATGCACACTCATCGGGCCTTGCCCTTCCCATTCTAAGCAGTGCCATCAGTCTGCTCATGAAACTGGGTGATAGGCTACAACTATCAGAGCCTTTGCGGCATCAATAGCTACAACGTGACATGTACAACTGAATTAAACATCTAGCTTGTTTCTCCGTCTAACCCGTCCCTCATTCTGACCTGTGCAGCCAGCTCAAAGTTCTTCCAACAGATGCTTAAGCAATCATTTCCCCAAATCAAAGGGGATTAACAGCTCTCATCTCAACAATTCGAATCAGTGAATTACTGAATCTTACTAGAGAAAGATTTCAACTCCTACTTTCCCTTTTAGCTTTGTGAATTGCTGTAGTGACTTCTGAAGTTCTCTCACTAGAGAAAGATAAGGTATGTCCTTCCATTCCACTAAGGCAGAGCTTAATATATATGCATTCATCTTATTTTATTGTGAGGACTTCAAATTTACTCTCTTATTATTTGTACAACTTGCATTGATAAGTTTTTGGAGATACACAGAATATCTCCAACCCTGCTAAATTCTCCTCAAAATATTGGATATTTCCCCTCTGTCTGTAATGCTTCCTTTTCAGTGTCATACTCATTATTCTCTATACATCTAGCTTAGCAATGATTATGGAAAAATTTTCAATTTAGAATCTTGTGGCAGTCACAGGCAGATCATGAGGGCCATCACTGCAGTCACATCCCTCCTGGAAAATCTTTGCTTTAAGGTAAAACCATTAAAGTCCTCTTTTCTGAACATCTACAAGATCCTGCTCTTCTATGCTCACGGTTCAAGTGTCTCAGAATGGGGTGCTGCTCGCTCCACAGTGCAGCCCACCTTCACATCTACACACATCTGCACACCCCTGCGCTCCAACCTAACTGACAAGCCCTCTGCTTCCCTCCAGTATAATGACTATTCCATGCTCGGTCTCATCCAGCCCCCACAGACTACTCCACCAACTTCCTGTTACTTTATACAGAAAGCTTAAAACTTCTTTAAAAAATTATGTATTACTGCTGGGCGTGGTGACTCATGCCTGTCATCCCAGCACTCGGGAGGCAGAGACAGGAGGATTGCTGAGTTCCAGGCTTGCCTGGGCACCATAGTGAGCTCAGGGCCAGCCTGAACTACAAAGCGAGACCCTGTCTCAAAAAAAAAAAAAAAAGTGAAGCTGAATGAACTAAGGATATTAAAGAAGGGTCATGGTCCATCTCCACATTTAGAGGTAAAATACTGAGGAAATGGTATGTATATAGGTGGAGACAGAGTTCCATGAAGCTAAAATATTACTGGTTCCAAAGAAAATGAAGCATGAAATTTTCTTTCCAAGAGTAAAGTCAGAGAGCTAATGAACTCTGTGACACCTGCAAAGATTTAGATCAACTTGAGTTTCTTCATGAAGAAGAATTAATTATAGGTCTTTTCTAACATGAAAATTCTTTTAAAATGAATAAATATACATATCACAATGTTTTCACTAGTCATTTTGCTTCAAACTTTTTCTGGCACTAAGCATGGCCACCCGTCTACATACATTGTACTCATTACAGAAAAGAACTTTAGGATTTGTTTTTTTCCAGTAACATGTCAATGACTAAATTTATCATAAATGGATTTTGAAGACTTGGCATGTACAGGTCACACACTGTTAGTAATGGAAATTAAGTCCTTAGAGCTCTATGTAAGTCTAATTTCAATCTAGTAAATGAAGATACATAATCATCATCACAAGTAAGAGGAATTTCAGGAAGTAAACCAAAGATGAGGCTCATCTGTGTGCTTTTTTCTTATTAACAATAACCGGAGGAAAAAGAGTAACAGAAGGAGGGAAGAGGGAAGTAAAATTAATTAAGATATGTTTTGCGTAAGTAACAATTCTCTACAATGAATTTAATTGTCGTGTGGTACCAAAAAATAACCATCTTTTATTGATACTGCCAAAATCTGCCATGCTCTCATATTTTGTTTTCATAACAACTCTACTGTTCTCACTGTTCATCCTTACTTTATATATAAGAAAGTGAAGGCTCTACTTTCAATAATTTTCCTTAAGTGCATGGAAAGAGAACTCACAGAATTAGGATTCAAATCCAGGACCAAGTCCATCACCTCCAAACTCTGAGCTCAACTTCTTCCATGTGGCACTTTAAAATAACATTTGGGCTACAAAGAGAAAGTATGCAGAAGATGAGGCCTAAAATTTGCGAGTAGTTGTTATTTATGAGATAGAGGAGTACGATGGGTCAGTGGCTGGATGGACGGAAGGATGGATGGAGGACCAGAGTAAGATTGAAAGCTTAAGAGAACTGTGCAAGGTAGAGGTTGTCATCATTTCAGAGAAACGTATTTACTACTGTGCTTAATATCATTCACCTAGAAATGGTGGGTTGAAAAAATGGCTTTCTTGTGATATTTCAAAATGCTTCCCCCCACCACATGACCTCACAAGTAGCAAAGGAAGAGGAAAATAATCTAAAGCCATTTGGCTCAGATGCTGACAATGGTAAAAATCTGTGTCAAAGTGACACTCCTGCATCTCTGTGAAACTAATTTGGGAGAAAGGGAAAACTTACTGTTGCCCAAATGCATTAAAAATAACAGTCATGAGACACCCATTCTTATATTAAATAGTGCAAAAACACATTCATTTCAGAAAAGGATGTATTCATAGGCACCATATTTTATGAGAATTTGCAGATTTTAAAAGGCATAATATTGCCTGGTTGCCAGGATTTTTTTCCACTCAGCATCCTTCATCTCTGTATTGAAAATTCTGGAAAACACTTTCACCACTTTATGAACCATATGCACACTTTGACTCTTCTCCAACTTTTTTTTTCATTTGTTATTATCATCATCAGGGAGGATTACATCTCATCGACTTAGCTGCTAGAATGAAGATTCAGTCTGGAGGAGAGCCTATTTCTTTCTTAAAAAAAAGAAAGTTAGCTGCTTCAGGCAACAGTCCTTTTGATCTGCTCATTAACACTTTTCAAATGTTCGAGTGATGTGGGCATTCTCTGCGCTAGGAAATGTCAGCACTGGAGCCTGCAGCCAGCTCGGTGCAATCATATGTTCCGATATTCGGAAAAGAGTGAAAAGAACTGTCAACATGGCACTGCTTTGGATATTAAAAAAAAAAAAAAAAAAGATCCTGTACAAGGCCTGCACATCAAGCAGAACTACAGAACTGAATCTTGCCAGTGTCAAAAGAAACACCCCGTGACATCATCTAAGAGCCCACAGACAATAGAAAAACATGTTTAATATTTACTACAATTTATTTAAAATACACATGTCCTTTTGTGCTGTCTTTTCTTTGTAATGGAATCAGAGAGCAAGGAGAGGGGTTTTATTCACATGTAGTTCTTTTATTCTGAGTTCTGCATTATACATTTTTAATATCTCCACCAGAATACGGTCCAGATTATCTCATCCTGTTCCTTTCCTCCTTGGCAAGCTCATCGGTGTTCAAAGAACCTCACCCTGAACAAACAAATAAGCAGCCATAAATCTAGGCAGTAAATGCGATCCGAAATCCCGAAGAAGGCCTGCGAGGAGCAGTGTGAGAGCCCGGCCCGCCGGGAATTCAGGAAAGGTGCTGCTGTCACAGCAAATAAACTAACGCCAGGAAGGATCTGATTCCCTGTTTCGGAACTGATGCTCCGTTGAAAAACATCTCCAGAGAAGCAATACGTCCTAACACTACACTGTATTTCAAGGCGGCAACCAAACATAAATCACTTTAATTAATGGTGCAAGGAAGGCATATTAAAATTTAAATTACTCCTGTTTTATTGTGCATTCCAGGAAAAAAAATCAGGCTGCTCTGAAGGTAACTCAATAAAGGCACCAGGAGCCCACCTCAGCAATAAAAAACAAGTGCAATGTAGAGGTATTATTGCTATGGAAAAAGAACAGCACAGCTGTTGCTGCCTAAGAAAATGACTCCAAGATCCTCCAACAGATACAGCCTCTTCACGAAACCTCAATGTTTTATAAGTAAATTAGGTTTGAAAGAGATAACTTTTTCAATTGTTTTCTAAATTCTGATTCATGCCATCTTTTATGTAATGTCCCAAATGCACGAAGAAAACAATGAATTTGCGATCTTCCTTTCAGCATGGAGGGCTGTGGCCAAGGACGCTGCACCAAAGTGAACATTTATCACCTCCAGCAGGTTTGTGCATTTATTTGCAGCTGTGTAACACATTCACTGACAACACTCCAGAAAGCCTTTGTTTGCCACCTCATTAGCCTTACATCTGTAATTCTGTGGAGTGTCTGGTTATCCAGAATCATGCAACTATACAACTGTCATTTCTGCTATCTGATTAGTAAAACAAATCTGCCATAAACTCAACATGTCTTCCAAGCTAAACAATGATGAAAACATCTCCATTTTCTAATATCTCACTTGTAATTCAGTATGTGCTAAGTTTCGTCTTAACCCTTCCCGCCCCCTTTTGTTACTCTGAGGAAAGAGGAATGCTGCTACCAATGTCTTTGTTAAAGAAAAGCAGTTGTAGAGGATGGATGTGAGAATACTCAGCGAGATACAGACTCTTTAACAGATGGCAAGAAATAACTTCACACAGCAATGAGAACTTTTCCCCTTATGGAACTGTTTGCAAACTCATCACAACCTATAATTCACTGATGATAAGCCTGGAAATTCATTTTTTCATAATGGTTCTCTGATTAAAAGTATTGCTAGATAAAATTCTTTAGATATCATTGGTTTTGATTTCTCTTTTTGCATACAAACCCAAGTACTCAGAGGACATTTTAAATAACACCACCTCTCTCTGTCCTCCTTAAAAACATATTTAAGTGAACTGAAAGAATTAAAAGGGTAAAACAATCTTATATTACAAACATGTTGGGTGACCAATAGTCTGTAACAGAGGGCTTCTGCCTGCTTCCTTTTAAGTCTATGTATAACCTGCTTCATTCGTCTGGTTCCAGAAGTCAGGAGTCCGATCTGATACTTCCACAGCTCAGGGCAGCAGGGGCTGGAGCTGACCTTCTGGACGCTCTAAGGGTGTATCCACTTCCACTCAGGCCAGCACTGCCTGCCTTGTGACTCTCCCTGCCCCATGGACAAAGGGCCGTCTCCCCTCCTAATGTTGTGCTGGCTTCCGAGGCACATATACTAACACCACTGTCTAACGTCCTCTGCATCTGTCTAGATGGCTGGTTGCAGGTAGGGACCGTCTAGGTCATCCTGAAAATCTTCCCATTTCAGTGTCCTCCACTTAAACACAATGCAAAGTCCCCATTGCCACACCTGATACCATTCACTAGCTCAAAAATAAAAATCAAGATATATCACGTACAGGTACAAATCCTCAATGTTGAATGTGATCCTAATGTACACGTAAAATGCACCAATAAGGAAAAAAGCCAACCTGGACATCTTGAGCGGTCTCGGTCGTCTCACCACAGGGCCCTTTCCAAACACATGGACTCCTGGAGATGCCCCACTTTGTGCTCAAAGAGAAACACTACTATGCAAAACCCAGAGGCCACCCCTCGACACCCTTCCCATCATTGAGGCAGGAAAAAAATAAAAACAAAACCGAATGTGAGAGCCTGAGCCCTGTAAGGTAAGAAACACTGTCATCTCTGAGTGAGGAGATACCTGGAAACATCCATCTCGGCACAATGAATGATTCACCGTTTCGTAAAATGTGATTCAGTATTTCATATGTCACAAAACAGGAAACGATGGAATGAAGAGGATGTGGCAGCAGGGAGGCCTCTGCCCAGACCCTGCCACAGGCTCGAGCTCCTTGGCTTTGGACGCCAGGGAGGAGGGAGACCCGAAAGGCTCCCAATGGGCCCAGCGGCACTTTAAGATGCATAGTCATGTTTCCCAGATTAGATTTAAACATTTGCTGCTAGTTCTTTTTTTTTTTTTTTTTTTTTTTTTTTTGAGACAGGGTCTCGCTTTGTAGTTCGGGCTGGCTCTGAGCTCACTATGTAGCCCAGGCAAGCCTCAAACTCAACAATCCTCCTGCTTCTGCCTCCCGAGTGCTGGGATTACAGGCGTGAGCCACTACGTCCAGCACTGTGGGATGTGGTATTGATGGCTGGTGGGCATGAGTCTCCATGCCCAGCACTGTATGTGGTTTCTGGGGATTGAACCCAGGACCTTGCGCTTGCAAGGCAGGTGCCGGAACCACTGAGCTAACCCTCTGGCCCAATTTGCTGCTAGTTCTTAAAGTATAATTAAATAAACCACAAAACAACAAATTTGTAACCAGGCATGGTGGCACATGCCTGTATTCCCGGCACTTGGGAGGCTGAGGCAGGAGGACTGTTTCAAGTTCAAGGCCAGCTAGGACTCCGTAGCAAATTCAGGACCAGCCTGAATTACATTCAAGACCCTATCTAAAAAAAAAAAAAAAAAAAAAATGTACACCACCAAGCCGAAATGTGTTTCACTTTCTACTCAAAAGTTGTATTACTGATGACAATAAAAATTCAAATAAATTCCTAATAATTTTGAATTGCTAAGAATTCTTTAGCCAGCCACATTGTCAACTCAGCATTTCACAAATATATTTTCCGGAAGGAAGAGAATAAAATAAACACCCTGCTATTGTACTACCACATCCATTGAAATCCTCCAGACACTTTTTACAAGATTATGATCTCACTTCCTCTTTCTTTTCACGTCCCCTCTTCGTTTCTCTCCAGCCCTCTTCCCTCCTGCTTTAAGATTTCAACTAGCGATGCTTTGTTTGAAATCTCAGTCTGGCTGTATCTGAGGTATGATCGGCGCCGCTGATTTCCCACTCAGTCTCCAGGGACGGAAGCTTCAGCAGCAGCCTGCTTAAAGTCCTACCAGGTGGTTACACCAACCGAGATGCCCCTCGCCAGCCCTGGACACAGCACACTTCCTACAGGGAGTTCCTGTGCAAACTCAAGCCCTTTGCACCTCTGGCCTAGCACCGCCTCAAGCACACAAGAAAGACTCAGTTTTACACCTACTTCTTCTGGAATGTCCTTCCTCAGCTGCTCA
Source organism: Thryonomys swinderianus (assembly GCA_004025085.1). NCBI lineage: Eukaryota > Metazoa > Chordata > Mammalia > Rodentia > Thryonomyidae > Thryonomys > Thryonomys swinderianus. The sequence goes on from PVIC010018239.1 coordinate 27,318, forward strand.
TGTCTGTCACCACTCACACTGTGGTAGAGGCCACAGGCTCACCAAGCTTCTGTGAAACACGCCCTTTATGTTTTTCTAATCTTCATAAAAGGTGCTTCTGCACAGCGTGACCCTGTGTTTACACTTACTTCTCACACTTCTGTGCTTCCACATTAAAGAGTGAATTCTATTTGTAGCCAGTATTCCTACCACTGAAGCTGGAATCTGCTGGGTGCCCATGCAGAATTCTGCCTCTGCCTTCCCCTTCCTTTTTTACTGCTCGGGATAGAAACCAGGGCCTTCTCCCTGAGCCACATCTTCAGTACTTGTTCTTTATTTTGAGACAACTTATTGCTAAGATGCCAACTGTTCTTGTGCAAACTCAAACCGTGAGCTTAAGGCTGAGCTCAAATTTACAACCCTCCTGCCTCAGCCTCCCAGAGTGTAGGATTACCAGGTGCACCATCATACCCACTTTTTCTCCTTCCTTTAATGTACTGCAGGCAACATTTGCTAGGATTCACCTATATTTGGACTGAATATAAATTCATACTTGGGACTAGCCACTCTTCAACCTCCATTTCTAAGAAAGAAATGAAGATGGTTCTCTATTAAATTAAACTCCATTAATTAATAAACATTCACATTTCTAAGCACAGGAAGACTTTAATCATTCTATCGCAGTTCTAAAGGGACCTCTCTGCACCTTGTACAGACAACACCATCCAGGATTTAATCTGCAAGGGCTCAGAGTTGGTCTTCTCTTACCATCCAGTGACTGGATGCCCTCCATAGTACCCAAAGTGATAGTCAAAACCTGTATTTAAGCATGTAAACTTCACAAAGAAAGAGGCTCATTTCAGCTTTTACATGTATCTTGAAAAAAAAATATATACACTTTGACACTTTTGACTCCTCAAGTCAATAGTAAATGAAATTGGAAAGTAATGAAGGAGGAAATCCAACACCGTGAAGTTTAAATTAAAAACCAAGGAGCACAAATCACATTAGGCCACCTTTTTTGCTTTTTAATTTGAGTTTCAAGAATGCTAAGCACCCTAAAATAGCCATATCTCAGATAATCAAGATTACAACAGGAAACTGTTTGAGCATAAATTGCTATGGCAGGAAACTGATTAGTTCAGCAAAGAGACAGGATGCTTCTTGTCTCCACTGTTGTCTGAGTTAATTCAATGCCTCCTCCATGAGCCAACTGCTCTCCGATAAAAGATTACAGAGTTGCCTCATGAAAACAGACTGGAGGACGATTAATAACGAACACAGGAGCGATACAAACACAGCCCGAAACAGCTAGAAAGCTGAAACTGGTGGGCCAAGGTGAAAGGTAAAGAAGCAGAATAGTCATATGTGAAATAGTCCCAGGAGCTACAGAACACACAGTGAGCCTCCAATAAAGGAACGCTCATGAGGAGTGCAGTATGCAAGCTCCCAAAGAAGGTTTCCTCGGAATAATCTTTTCCATGAAACCTGAAGAATCTGCACTGAATTTCTTGAAAGCGCCAAAAGGTATTACTTAACCACCTCTCTGGGACCAGAAGGGCACTTCCTCCTCATCCGCTGCTTCTGTGAGGGAATCACTTTAAAGGGATATTGCACATGTGATGAAGAGAAAGGACCTCAAGAGGCCAGGTGATCCTGGACTCTACAAGTGGGTCCAAACTAATCGAGATGGTTCTTTAAAGCTGAACACTTTTCCCAGCTCCCTCCAGACGCAGATGTGACTACAGGAGAGGGATCAAGGACATACAGTGTTGGTGACTTGCAAGATGGAAGAAAAAGCCCGTGCTGCAAAGGGTGTCCATGGCCTCTTGAAACCAGAAAAGGCAGGGAAACAGACTGGCCTCTGGAGCTTCAGAGAGGAATGCGCCTTTGCTAATACCTCTGAAGCCCAGTGAAGTCTCAGGAGACTCCCACCAGAGCCAGTATCACACACCTGTTAGATAACAAATTAGTATTGCCTTAAGACACCGTGCGTGTGGCAAGTTGGCACAGCAGCAGGAGAGAGGTAATACAAGCCCGTCTCCTTTCACAGTCATCGCGCGAAAATACCAAAACTAAAGCCATCTGTCATTGCTCTAGAAGTGACTACTTAACGGAAACCCTAACACCTGCACTTGACTTATTTCTAAAATGTTTTCCAGGAGCAAACAAAGAAGATCTGAAACTGTTTTAAAGAAGGAATAAAAGAACCGATAAGAACTTTCTTAACACGGAGATTACCAACTGCTCTCAGTGAATCCAACAGAAGCAAGTTACTACTTTCCTTGAAATTTTCTTGCGCCTCAGTGGAGCACTGTGGGTCTTAACACTTTCTCTTTCGTATCTCAACACTTGAACCCACGAACCTAACTCTGAAGAGCTTTGAGGGGAGACTGTATAACAGGCGCTGACACAGGCGTTTTCTAGAGTGCACTAGAACAGTGAAATGATTAAAATTCAGCTTGCTAATTGGAACTCTGCAGGAGCTGAACAGCAACAGTCGTACTGTCAGGCTTCCCTTTACATTTGAGTGATTCAAAGGTAAATAAGGAAGAGTTCGAGTTGCAAATCCTTCTTACTCACCACTTTGCAGCAAAGGGGCCAAAACCACCACATCAGACCAAGGGCCACAAGTAGCAGTAAGACCAAGATGGCGATGAGGGCTGCGATCCCACTGGACTACAGGAGGCAGAGACAGAAACAAAGCAGTCAGAAAATCTGAAGTCAAGTCCCATGTGCACATTTCTAAGGAACCACTGAAAATAATACAGGAGTATAATGAGTCAGACTACTTGAGCTGGATTCTTTTCAATTCTGTAAATTCCTTTAGTTTTTATTTAGTAATGTTAGGTTATGTTGAGATAGACTAATAAAAATCTGGGAATGGTGCATACTGTTTTAAACGGGTCTTAAAGGAAGGGAGAGGCAAAAAAAAAAATCACTAGGCTTAGACAAATACGCCTATATTTTGGCTGTAGATAGGAATTATTGTGCTCAAGCATGATTACTGCTACAAAGGATTTTCCCACATTATGATGATGGAAAAGCGTTCACTTTTTATTCTTAAATAATCAGAGAAGATGAATATTACAAAAAAAACCAAGTAAATGACAAATCATCTGCAAGGGCCCTTGCTCACAAAGGTACGTCATGACAATGAAAATGTAGTCTCATGAGCTCATAGCAGTCTCTGGTGTTAGAGGGCCGCCCACGGGAGAACAGCACAGGAGAACTGTACCCTTCACGCCCCCCGACTGCCCGAGGCCTTGCTCTGCGTCATGTCCTCTCACCCCAACGACTCCTATTTTCCTACCAGGCTGAGGTTATGCCACTTCCTTGGGGGATCTCTGTTTGGACCCTTTGGCTAAAACTGTCTCTCCTGATGACACAACTCATACTTCTCTCTATTTTAATCATTAGCACTTTTCATAATACAGTGACACTACTTATGAGCTTCGTGGCTATTTATTTATTTTAGACAGGGTCTCGCTTTGTAGTTCAGGCTGGCCCTGAATTCACTATGTAGCCCAGGGGAGCCTTGAATTCAGCAATCCTCCTGCCTCTGCCTCCCGAGTGCTAGGATTAAGGCGTGAGCCACCACACCCAACTGTAGCTACTTATTTTATTTTTCTTTTCTGTTATGATTCATTGTAAATCTAGAAAATCAGAGGCTGAGACCAATTAGTTTCCTGTCTATCATTGTCTGGCACTCACATATTATTTACTGATTGAACTGCAAAGAAGTAAGAATCCAAATGAATAGACACCAAACAGACTGTAAATACTTCTGCCTTATGAGTAGGGTTTTGAGAGTTTCCAAGGAGCCGTGTCTCCCAAAGCCCTACTCTCTGAGATTACCAGGAATTCCATGTTCTTTGTTGTAGCTCAGGGCTTTCTTAGTTTGTGAAAGGGAAAGAATTCAAGAAAGAAAAAGAAATCAAGATGAAGACAAATATTTTATAGACAATTTCAGGCAATAGGTCCAGTAAGTGCTTTGTTTTTAAAGTCAAAGAAAATAATTCAGAGCAGATAATTAGGCAACTTAGGAAAATACCCAAAGTGCATGCTTCTGAACATAATTCTAAATGCTCACAAACAGATCAAGTTACTTTCCACATCTTTAATTACAGTAAGGCATAAAATCTAGGCAAACAAATGTAACAGAAAATTATGCTACAGGAGAAATGTCATCAAATGATTAAATCCTCAATCTCATCTTCAACTACAAGGTCTTACAGTGATACTCCCTTTATCTGTACGTGCCCCTGCACAGAACAAATGGGGATCTGATCCCAGAACCCATTATTGGATTGTTTTTCAATGATAAGAATTCTATGAACACCTGGCTCTCCCTCTTTTTTAGAATTCACACTCTAAAAGTTCAAAACTAAGGATGTACTACTAGAAACCATGAATCTGCTAACATTTAGTGATAGGTTTGCATAAACATGTGGCAAGAATAAGAAATTCAGAAAATATGCCAACAGAATATAAAGTAAATTAGCCAATCTTGATGGGTAGTGAAATC
>PVIC010018240.1:0-12622 GCA_004025085.1 Thryonomys swinderianus
GGAACCACTGAGCTAAATCTCCGGCCCTTGAGTTCTTTTTTACTTAATTGCTTGGAGTTTAGCTCTGTTGGGCTTCTAATTCCTAAGTCTAGCTGCCTTTGTCTTTCTCATCTGAAATCTGACGGCAGAGGTCAAAACTGTCTTATTAAAAAAAAATTTTTGACATAGGGTCTCACTTTGTAGTTTAGGCTGGCCCTCAGCTCATTACGTAGCCCAGGCAAGCCTTGAATTTACAGCAATCCTCCTGCCTCTGCCTCCCCAGTGCTGGGATGACAGGCGGGAGCCACCACACTGGGCATCGTGGTACATGGAACCAGGGTTGGAATTCAGGATTCCAACCTGAATCCTGCTTGCACTTGCAAGGCAGAGATGAGAACTCTTCTAGGTAGAAAAGCTAGCTAGACAAGTGGTAGGCGGAAAGATGGAACTCGCTCTGGAATGCAGCCAATTTGGAAGGTGGCCTTGCCAGAGAAAAAGACAACCCACCCATGTAGGATAAATAGTTGTGATTGATATTCCAAATAGGCAGCCACCAGATATTCTAAACAGGGCACCAACCCCTGGGGTGGAGGGCTGAGACTTTAACCCACCTCCAGGAAGAGTCTGAGTCAAAAATTCCTGTTCCATTGTTATGTAACTGGATTTCTCATTGGAGCCCCATTTAATCACTGTTACCTGAGCAATTATACTTGTTGTAATTTTATTAGTTGATCATGGCTTTATTTTGTGTAGTTTCTCACTGTACCGATGTTACCTAATCTACTGTATTTGCAATGTTACTGGTTGATTGTAATTTTGTCCCACTTCAGACCTGCCTCACTTTGTGGCTTTGCTCCATAAAAGCCCTCTGAAAAGTGAGGTAGGGGAGTTACCCACTTTCCGGGTCTCCCCTTCTGCCTCTTTTAGGCAGAAGCTTTCTCTCTCAATAAAACTTTCCTCCTCAAACCTCCGTCATTCCTAAAATTCATTCTTTAGTTTTTAGAGAACACGAACTTGCGTTTCAGGTGGGGAGTTAGGTCTTAAGTCTCCTGCATCAGAACCACTGAGCTAAATCCCTGGCCCATCAAGTATTTCTAATACAGTTTCTAATACAACCTATCACATAGGATGAAGTAAACTATAACCAATGAGATAATTCTGTTTCTTTAATCTGTGTTTGCCTATATAACTTGGGTTTTGATTTGTTTTGTTTTGTTTTTGAGACAGGGTCTCACTTTGTAGTTCAGGCTGGCTCTCAGCTCACTATGTAGCCCAAGCAAGCCTCGAACTCAGCAATCCTCCTGCCTCTGACTCCTGCGTGCTGGGATGACAGGCATGAGCTACCACGCCCAGCTGGTTTGGTTTTTTGAGACAGGGTCTGGCTTTGAAGTTCAGGCTGGCCTTGAACTCAAGACAATTCTCTTGCCTCAGCCTCTCAGCTGCTGGGACAACGGGTGTGTGCTATTGCATCCTGCTATAACTTGGACGCTGGCAGAAGTCAATGCCCGACATTTTTATCTGAACTTGGGTCAAGGAGGTTGGAACATTAAATCTGTCTCCATTCTTGGACTCTGCTGGTCATTCTCTGTTGGGAATTGTGGACATCTTAGGGATGTCTGACCTGGCCTGCGGGATCAACTACTGGCTTTACTGCAGAGACTTGCCTCACCCTGCAGGCTCTTCTACTGCAGGATTACTGTTCTAGTGTAAGACCCAACTTGACAGAAGAACGGCCATTTTGTTAAAAACCTCCACTTGTGTCCTGCAACCTCCCTGTGAACCAGGAACTTGTCTCCTTGGGAACTGTTCACCCAACCAATGCGCACAGCCGCATACTTCATGTTTTTAATACTTACTATTCTATAGTAACCAATGACCTAATCGTTGCTATTGGCTTCTGTAACAACTTGCTTCTGCACTTTAACAATAGAGTGATCTAATCACTTCTGCATAGAAACCTCTTGGTAACAGGTGGGAGTGCCAAATTCTGCCTTTACATACTGTGCGTTAGTCTAAGTGGGCACCTTCTTCTGGATGGAAGGATGGCCCTCAGCTGAGTAATAAAGCTCTTGGTTGGACTTTATGGTCACGTCATGTCCTGAGAGACTGTCTCGGTGGGACTTAGGCACAACACTAGGATTATTGCTGGACATCTGACCTGCCCTGTGGTATCAACTACTGGGATTATTGTGGACACCTGCCCCACTAGGGGAATCTCTACTCTAAGGATTACCAAACTAGGATTAATGGTGAACATCTTTTAATCAACGGTAGGGCAAAAAAAAGAGCTGTCAGTCTTCTATTGGTGGACATCTGCCCTGTCTTGTGGGATAACTACTGGGATTATTTCGGACATCTGCCCCTCCCTGCAGGATCTTCAACTGCAGGGATTACTGTGGATATCCATCCTGCCTTAGGCATACTAGGATTTTGGGTGTGAAGGTTTGGTACCCAACAAAAAGTGTGGCGAGGTCAAGGCTTCTGCTGCTGTTGCCAAAAGAAGCAAGGGTCGCCCGGGTTTAGTTAGCCTTTTTCTCAAGGTTCCAGTTTCATTGTTTGCTGTTTGTTAATCCTTTTGCTGTAGGACTGACGGGGCTGGAGCTTGTCACGGGGGTCTGACTGTGTCCTCTTGGGGGGACTTCCAACAATTTTTGGCTGGATAATTTTCCAAAACACTACCGCAGTAACCTGGGGTCAGGGACAAGCATCAGTCACCCTGCTTGGAAGAACAACTCTAGCACAGCAAGCTGCTCCGTTACACCCAAGAACAAGGGGCCCCGGCTGTATGCCTGGCACAGGATAAGAAGGGTGGACACCAGTCCCAGAGCCAGATAAAGAGAGACACTGCAAAGCTGAAAGGCAGGCTGAACCATGTCTTCAGCGGACACCGAGCCACGTGGCTCAGGCCTCAGGGGACACACAGTGGGACCGTTCTTCTCCCCTCCCATGCCGCCCAGCACCTAGTGAGGGGCTGGGACTCTATAGAGCCTTACAAGCGCAGGCGTAGCGGGACCAGGACCTCTCCCTCAGGGCGAGCGTCTAAATCGGGCCAGGGTCTGGGTTGATCTTAAGGACGATGCGGCCCCGCCTCTCGCTACCTCCCGGGTGCACCGGGACACGCATCGCAGCAAGCCCTGGCTGATCCTGAGCAGCCGCGCCCGCCCAGGGGCTTGAAGGATGATCGGCCAGGGCCCGCTTTAGGACCGCGCGAGGGCAGGGGGCGGGGCCGGCTCGGCGGACCGCCCCGGAGGCGGGCTCGGCCGACTTCCCGGCTGGGCGGCGTCCTGCGCTGGGGCCGCGCGCGCCGCGGTGAGTGCGACGGGAGCGGGTCAGGGGCGAGCGGGGCCTGGGCGCGGCGGCGGGCCCTCCGGCGCCGTGCTCCTCGCCAGCCGGAGCGCGGCCCCGGGAGTCCGTCCCGCCTGCCCTGCCTCTCCGCCGCGGTCCGGCCGGGCGCTGGGCGGCGCCTCGCTGCGCCGCGGAGGGTGCGGGGGGCGCGGGAGACGGCGCTGAGCGCGGCGGGGAGCGGCGGGGCCCCGCGGGGTGCCGAGGTCGGCCGAGGTCCGCCGGCGTCGTTGGTGCGGTGCGCTCGCGGGAGTGAAAAACCCGCCTTTGTTTTCTTTGCCGGCGCCCGCCGCGCGCCCCGCCTCCACGGAGCTCGCGTCCCGAGCCTAAGGCGCCCGCTTCTGCGGGGCGCGGGGCGCGGAGACCTGGGCGCCGGGCAGGGCCTCTGGCGCGCGCGGGGCGCCCCTGGTCCGGCTCCGCAGCCATCCCCCGAGCGGGTCCAGGCGCCAGAGGGGAGCGGAGATCTCTAAGAATTTCCTGGGCGTGTGTCGGGATGTTTATTTTCTGCTTCACGACTTAGGTCAGTGGGAAATCACGTTTGTTTATTCGGCTCTGGCGTGCAGTTTTTAAGATTTTGGTTATTTTTTCCTCTCCCCGTGCGGTCGGAATTCTATTACCAGTCCCCCCTTCCCCGCCAAAAAGTCTGGGAAGGTAAATGTTACTGTGGTTCACTTTGGGGGCGATATTAGGCGAGTTTCATAGTTCCATTTTCATAGCGTACTTAAGTGAGCCAACTCGGTGTGTTGCCCGGGCATCCTTCAGGAAGTTGTACGCTGCTGTGTGCTTTTTACTAATTCACAGGACGTTTCCTGCTGTCCGCAAGGCCGGAGAAGAAGAATCGCCGCGGACAGGACCGGCTGGCTTGCAGGGGGCTGCGACCACGCACAGTGAAAGCAAACGAGTTGAAGGTGAGCGCGTCGGGAGGGCCCACCTGATATCATGAGTAGTTCCTGCTACACGGTGGAGGGTTGTATTATGGAATGAAATTATTATTGACTGGTTAACAGTGGTTAAAAATGTAAAAACCTGTAGGACACCATCGATGCGAGGACGAAGCTTGCGAAGAAATAATCTTGTTGGCAGGGTGACGAGGTTTCCGTTCCTTCCGCACTCCGCCGCCTCTCGGGAGCGTGTCAGGGTGTCGTTCCGGCGGCGGCGGACTGAAGGGGCCAGCCAGGGTGCTTCTCTTGCACTCTTGCTTGAACGCTTTACCATTTCCGGTACTTGGCGCTGTGTGGGAACGTGAGAGAAGAGCAAGTCCGCGGAGAGCCCTTCCTGTGAGGGATCGTGATTGACCGCGGCGGGCTCTGCCCCCTTGACCACAGAACTTTTTTTTTTTTTTCGCTTTTTTTGGAGACAGGGTCTCGCTTTGTAGTTCAGGCTGGCCCTGAGCTCACTGTGGTGCCCAGGCAAGCCGCCGCGAACTCAGCAATCCTCCTGTCTCTGCCTCCCGAGTGCTGGGATGACAGGAGTGAGCCAACACGCCCGGCATTGACCACAGAATTTTTAAGGCGCCGCTGCAGCCTACAGCCACCTCGGGTCTGGGCCCTGCCACTCACTGTGCGGTCCCGGGAGAAGCAGTCTCTGGTGCAGTTTCACCCTCTGTAAAGAGCGGATAACCTGATGCTGCCCTGGTGAGGTTGCTGCAGGAAAGTTGTGAAAGTTTCATGTGTAGAGCACACTTGAAAAGCTGCTACCAGGTGTGCAGTTTCCACTCTGGGAAGCTGAGGGAGGATTGCACGTTTGAGCACAGCCCTGGCAACTTGGCGACGCAGTCTGCTCCTCAAAAGGGTGTAGGATGTAGTTCGCTGTGAAGGCTCTGGCTTTAGTCCCCTGAGTACCACAAATAAAAATGGTTCCCAGCACACGGTGAGTGCTTCAAGTTTAGCTACGGATCATGTTACAGGAAGTGTTTATGGCATAAGACATTTAACAGCTTGTAGAAGATGCGTTGTGTGCTCTTTAGGCCCGAATGGTCGTCCTGTTTGTGAAGCCCATTGCAGCTGGTGCTGCAGGGCCTCTCTGGTCACTCTTCAGGCACAACAGGTTTTGCCTGCAGCTTATTTGAAGCCAGGGCTATCTTCCCAAATTCCACCACCTAGGCAATCTGCCTCAAGCATCATTCTGTTACCCTTGAGGAATCTTTCTTCCCATCTAGATAATCAGCATTGCAGTAGTCCTCCAGGCTTTAAGGATTTGATCTAATCGACTTTAAGATGGCTGTATAAAGGTGAATGGTAAACTGTAGTGCACCCCACTTGGGAGGCTGATTACTTAAGGAAGGGGTGGCCTGGAAATTGCGTGATGCCCTCCTTGTAGAGAAAAAGGTGGAGGTGTAGCCTAGCAGGAAAACACTTGCCTAGCACCAGGGATTCCCTACGTACACTGCCCAGTGCTGGGGGAGGGTGGGGGACAGCAAACCTGAGAAGCATTGTTTTGTCTATGAAGGCCTCCCTCCTCCCAGCCTTCAGGGCTTGCTTCAGGACAGGAAACAAACCAAAATACCATTCACTTGGAGATAAAGGAAGACCTTTCTCTAGTCCTGGCTATAGAAATGCAAGTTTACTTGGAAGGAAATAATATTGTGGACCCACAAGAACCTGATGGCTTCTGTGGGGAAGTGGCTATGTAGTCTTAAACTTCCTGGTGCTGTGCGTGTACTGATGCATGAAAAGCAGGGTACTGCCAGCCTTAGGGACCGAATATCGGCAATGAGACAGAAACCACATATTCTGCCCATAGTTCTGTAAGTAGTTGTAAAGACTTAATAACGACATTCTCTTGGGATGTCTCAAATTACAAGGCATAACTTGCAAATAAGGCTTGGTGATTAGAGTAGTAGTGTCAAGTTAATTGCAAAGTTAAATATCTCTTGTTTGAATCCAGGCTGCATTTCCCGCCATGGGGGTGAGGTGTTTGGTTTTCTTGAAAACTTGTCTTACTCTGTAGTTCTCAGTGGGCTTGGGCTCACTGTGTAGCTCAGGCTGGCCTCAAACTCTCAACAAGATATTTGCCTCAGCCTTCCAAGTGCTAGAATTGCAGTGCTTGGGGCACTAACTCCCAGCTGTTTTGCCTTTTCTGAACCAAAATATAACACTTTTTTTTTTTTTGATACAGGGTCTTGGTTTATAGTTCAGGCTGTCCTTGAGCTCACTGTGTAGCCCAGGCAAGCCTTGAACACAGCAGTCCTCCTGCCTCTGCCTCCCGAGTGCTGGGATGACAGGCGTGAGTCACCACACCCAGCATTGTTATATGTGGTTACTGAGATCAAACCAGGGACGCTGAGTTTGCTAGGCAGGCACCAGAACCACTGAGCCAAATCTCCACCTCAAATAACACTCCTTGAGCAGATTGTCTTGTGATGTCAGTGGTAGTAGTCTCCAGTTGTCTGCAAATGGTGGGTGGCTAGATTTCCTGTCCACTTCATCAAACACTGGGGCAGCATGTAGGGGAGCACTTCTGATTCCTACAAGGAGATACGCATGCACTTGGAAAGACTGGACTCTGACTGCAGTACAAAGACTAGCATAGGCCACAGAAGGCTGTCAGAACAGCCGTGGCCTGGAGCACCCAGTGTGGGGAGGAGTGGACCCAACAATTCTAGAAGACCTGTGTTCTTGGGGAACATGGACACACTTCCCAGACAAAGAGGCCACAGTAACTAGGGCCACTGCCACACAGAAGGCCATACATACAGTGACTTACCTTCTTTTTTTTGTGGTACCAGGGGTCAAACTTGGGCCCTTGTGCTTCCAAAGTAGGCGCAGTACCACTTGAACTAAATCCCTTGTCCTCCTGTCTTCTACTTTCAGTGGAAAGTGCGATTGTAACCACTCAGTTGAAGTCAGATGCAGACCCGGTTTTAAGAGGCAGGATGGACAAATGATGGGTTTCTGTTGAGTGATACCAAATACAAATGCCTGAAATTATATCAACTACATCACATGGTTGAAGGCCAGACACAGTGCATGCTGCATGAACAGGTACTGCGTACTGTGCAGTGTGTTAACCATGTGTGCTTTGAAGTCTATCATCTTAGTAGTATTTAGACAAATCTCAGAATCACAGCACATTTACTCTGCAGATGGACGTGCCTCTCTACTCCCAAAGGCATAGGAGATTACACTGTAAAAGGGCCGGGGATTTAGCTCAGCGGTGCCAGGGTCTTCCTGGCTAGCACAGGGTCCCAAGTTCCATGCCCAGTACCATATACCATACTTCTAGGTGTGGTCGTTTATGGCTACACTTCCAAACATTGGGAGGCAGAGGCAGGAGGAGTGCCTCAAGTTCCAGGCTAGCCTGGACTATAAAGTGGCCTTGTTTCAAAAAAATCAAAACAACCCTATGAAAAATAAGCAACTATACTATAAAAACCTATAAAAGTAGATCAGATAGGGCCAGAGATTTAACTCAGTGGTTCTGACCATGCCTACCTAGCACAGGCAAGGTCTCTGTTTCTATCTCTGGTAACCACATACAATATTGAGCATGGTGACTCACACCCAACAGCAATCTGTACCACATACCACAGTGTGGGGTGGGGTGGCCCACACCTATAATCTCGGCACTGGGGAGGCAGAGGCTTGACGATTGTTGAATTGGAGATTTGCCTGGGCTACGTAGTAAGCTCAGGACCAGCCTGAAATACAAAGCCAGACCCTGTCTCAAACAAAACAAAGACAGCCAGGTGTGGTGGCTCACGCCTGTAATCCCAGCACTCAGGAGGCAGAGACAGGAGGATTGCTGAGTTCGAGGCTTGCCTGGGCTACATAGTGAGCTCAGGGCCAGCCTGAACTACAAAGTGAAACTCTCAAAAAACAACCACAAAAACCCAGTAGATCAGCTAGACACAGTTTATAATGGTGCCTGGGATAAAAACACTTTACAGCTGGGCCAGAGGGTTAGCTCAGTGGTTCTGGCGCCTGCCTCGCAAGCGCAAGGCCCTGAGTTCGATCCTGGTAACCACATACAAACAAGCCTGGGCATGGTGACACACCCACCAGCCATCAATGCCACATACCACAGTGCCGGGCGTGGTGGCTCACACCTGTCATCCCAGCACTCAGGAGGCAGAGGCAGGAGGATTGCTGAGTTTGAGGCTTGCCTGGGCTACACGGTGAGCTCAGGGCCAGCCTGAACTACAAAGCGAGACCCTGTCTCAAAAAGAAAAAAAAGGTGCACATATAATCCTTGTTCTGTAAGTCAGTTTTATAAATAAAACTATGAGTTGAATTATGGTTTAAGAAAACTTCGGTGCATTAAGTTGAGAGTTACATTTTCCTTTTTATCGATGTAATAAATTTTACTTTTAAAATTCTGTCATACAGCCCATTTAATTAGTACTTCAGGCACATGGACAACAATTTTAACAATTGTATTTTATAGTCTATATAACCTGTTTAGGTAATTCACTGGTTTTAAAAGTAGTGATTTGTTCAGTTTTTGGTTTTATCCAGACAAGTATCACTGTGTAGTTTACGCAGGAGTTCACCTCCCTGTGTGGCCCATCCTGGCCTGAAACTCGTAGCATTCTTGTGCCTCATCCTCCTGAATGCTGAGAAAACAGGCATGCGCCTTCATGTTTGGAAATCTAGTCATTTAAAAGAAAGGAGAAAGTTCCCATTCCGAGCCCTTCCTCATCTAAGTAATTTAGCTAAATGAAAGTAGTGGAGAAGAGCAGAGTGAAAACAACTGCTTTTATGGCCCCAGGGGCTGAACTGCAGCTGGAAGAGCCCAAGGAATACCCAGGGGAAAGCCTGCCTTTCTCTGCATAGAGTTCTGCATCAGGCCTGTATAGGTGAATTACTTAGGTGATGACCCAGGAAGACGGGAGATTCATACTGTGTTTACATAGATCAACATTTATGAAAATAGTTTTTATAGACCAAGATGTATGGTCTCTATATATTTTAAGAATCCCAGTAGTGTGTTTTTCATCAATATTTATAAGCATTTCTCACACATAAGTGTATTTTATCAGTTCTCACAACTATTTCACCGTTACGTGACTTAATTTGACTAGCCTAGAGAACATCTTGGCCCTGTTAAGCATATGTCTCCATGACTATCTCTGAAGTAATCACCTGAGGGCTGGAGATTTAGCTCAGTGGTTTCCCAGCAAGCACAAGGTCCCTGGTTTGATCCCCAGTAACCACATAAAATCATAAGGGGTTGTGCTGATTCACAACCACCAGCGATCACTACCACATACCACAGTGCTGGCTGTGGTGGCTCATGCTGTAATCCCAGCACTCGGGAGGCTGAGGCAGGATTGCTGAGTTCGAGGCTTGCCTTGGCTCCATAGCTCAGGGCCAGCCTGAACTACAAAGCAATACCCTATGTTAAAAGGCAAAAACCAAAAAGAAGTCCCCCGAGCCAGCACCTTCCTGCTGATTCTCATCTTGCCATAGCTGGAGAGGACTAGGCAGTCCTGTGTCTTAAATACTGTGACAGGAGGAGTCCAGTGAGTGCTGTCCATAGGCGGGTCTGTAGGACGATGACAAATTATGCCAAGGACACCATTGTGGAAAAGAGGGTGTGTTATCTCCTGAGCCCCCCAGCAGCCCTGTGCACTGCGTCACTAGCGCCCCGTCTGGAGAGTGGGGAAAGCAAGGCGGGAGAGCTGAGGAAATCCCCAGCCTGCACTTTCTTTCCAAATGGACCAGTGTACAGCCATCACGCTCACAAAAACCAGTGTGCGGTACCAGGAGAGAAAGCCCGAGGCCTAGAGCCAGTGTGGTCCTGCAGGGACAGCAGGGCTGGGCTCTGGCTCGGGGAAGGCGAGGGCGGAGGCTCCTGAGGGACAGCCCCCCACTGGTCCCTGCTCGGGTCCCAAGCTCAGTCCCCACCGTCCCGTCAGGTGGGATCTGATGGGAGCATTGCTGTCATCTGAATGTGGGCCGTGAGGTCTGACAAGCCAGGTCCAATGCCATAAAATAGGGTAAAATGCAGCGAGAATGGGTAGAGGAAGGAGAATGGCTTCCGTTTAGGACATTTCATACTGCATGACATTTCCATTTTTTTGAGACAGGGTCTGGCTTTGTAGTTCAGGCTGGCCCTGAGCTCACTATGGAGCCCAGGCAAGCCTCGAACTCAGCAGTCCTCCTGTCTCTGCCTCCTGAGTGCTGGGATGACAGGCGTGAGCCACCACGCCTAGCCGCATGACATTTCCCAAGAGGGAACTGCGGTCCCCTGGGCAAGCTGGACACTGAGCCTGAGCAGGAAGACTCTCCAGAGAGGCAGACGCAGAGAACAAGAGGATTTGCTTTATTGAGAAGCAATAGAGTATTTGTATTTAGGGTGATGGGGCAGGATGTAGCAAGAATATGTGGGGATACAGGACCAGTCCAGCTGGCATGGGGCTCCTTTGGGCTGTACCCTCTTGCCTCAGAGCCATCACTTTTTCTTTGCAACTGGCTGAGGGTGCCGTTCTCGGCAGTGCAGGAAGAGGACTGTCCCACAGCCAGCGGAAGGCCTGGCCCTGGGGAGATGGGGTGGTGTGGGGCTGTGCTGGGCAGGCCGAGGGCTCTGGGCCGGCTGCCTTGTGGCCGATGCTCACCTCCGCTGCCGGCTGCGGGAAGGGAGAGAGAGTGAGATCCATGTGCTGGCAGCAGTGGCAGGGTCCAGATTGACTCCTCGCGGGCCAGCTCATCTTCCCCAGAGAGAGCTCTTCAGCGCGTCCCAGGCTGCAGGGACAGTGGGGGTGTTCTCGCACAGTGTGTTTTGACGTCACACCTGGCGCCTCCCTTTGCTTCTGCCCTCCTCTCTGCCCTGTGCCCTGGCCTCTCCCCGCCCCTCCACCCTGCGCCCTTCCCTTTATGTCTCTGGTCTCCTGCGGCTCTGTCTGCCCCCAGGTGCAGCCTGCTTCCCTGCAGGTCACTCCGAGCTCTGCGCTGTCCACCTGATCCCAGGCCGGGCCCTTGCTCCGGAGGCCGCTGCTCACCTCAGCAGGCTCCTGTCCCCTGGGCATCACGGGCAGGTCTGGCAGCGGATGCCATCTATGTTTGCCTGTGGTTAGCATGTGGCCAAGTCTGGACACAGCTCAGGTTCTTGAGGGTGACATGATCCCCGTGTGCAGGGGAAGTACTGTTGCACCTGAGGTCTTCTAGTGGAGGAATTTCAGTGAAATCCCTGTCATCATCATCATCTTTGTCATCATCTTCTTTCTCTGATTTTTTGTGATGTTCCTTTTGTGTGTTTTGATTTCCATTGTCATCCTTTTTGATTTCTTCATCATCCCTGTCAGCCAGCATTTCAAGCAGGTTGATGAGACCATCCGGGTTACTGAAATCATGCAGGTGACCTTCAGGAGGTGCTGTTCTGTCTTTGGGGTACCTGTGTGGCAACCCCTTGCTTCCATGTAGGTCTTCATGAACAGTTGTTTCTGCTGGGTCAGCTTCGTCATCCTGGGCTATTTTGATACCTAGTCTGTGTATCCGCTGTGGCTCATCTCCCAGCAGCTGCTGGAGGCTGGTCCGGTTCTTCCTCCCTTCAGGCCCCCACTGCCCTGGAATGGGAGGTAGGAGGGGACCCGGAGAGCAGGCAGTAGGTGGCGTGTCTTCAAGGAGTGTGACGTCCTCCCAGGACGAGCCGTGTCGCAGGGGAGACGGCTGCCAGGGAGGCTTGGTGTGGGTGTGAGTTCAGAAGTGCAGTCGTCCGTGACAGAGGGCTCTCTGCGAGGGCAGGACGTTGCCTTCCCTGTGACGTCGGATCGGAAAGTCTGTCAGTGCAAGAAGGGTCCACGAGGGGGAATAAAACGGGAGATCGTCAGAGAGAACAACTCAGTGGTAACTCCTGGATCATCCACCGTAGATGTGAGGGAATCTTCAGGTGCCAAGGTCAGGTAGGTCATAATGTATCTTCTGTGACCTGGTTACCATGGCGATGTCCACAGCAGTGCAGCCAGTCAGTAGGAGTAATGAGAAAAGGGACAGGAAGCCCCAGGCTCTGTCCCACTTGTCCCACACATTGTGAAAACACACCATGCATGCTGAAGAGGTCCCAATTGAGTACAGAAGCAACAGTGCCACAGAGCGGGGTGACTTTCCTCTTGACCTGGGGCTTCTGCGATGCTAACTGTCCTGAGGGAGCTGAGACCCTTTTTGGGGGGATCCCCATACACAGCCTGGTTTGAGGGAGGGCAGTAAGAGGGACAGAAAAGCTTGACATTCGCATCCTGAAAGAGTATGTTGCTGAGCAGTTCAGCTCCTTTTGGATGCTCAAGGCCCTAGGTTGGATCCCAGACTGCAGTGAAACAGAAGTGAGCTTTCCTCGCACGGACATTCTGCCCCTCCTCGGCCAT
>PVIC010018240.1:12722-31918 GCA_004025085.1 Thryonomys swinderianus
CACCATGTCCTTGAGGTTGCTCAGAGCTTGGCTCTGGACTGGCAGCTCACACCAGGTCCTGTGCTCACAGCCGAGCTACTAACAGGAAGGTGGTCTTGGCTACAGGTCCAGGGTGCTCACGTAGGACTCACTGGCTCATGGATTCACAGGGTGTGTCCAGTGTGTGCAGAACGTTCCTCTCCGGGCTGCCCGAATTAGTACTGAGGCCAGTTTCTCAACCCCAGTAGAGGATCTCCGTGCACTGTAGCGGTCTTTCTCAACTCACCCATCCTCTTGCAGCTTTGAACCTGCTTTCCACCTCTGGAGCTTGATGTGTCGATCTTGTGGTTATCTGGAGTTAGTACGACCGTTTTTAGGCTTGTTTCTATAACAGTGTATAAAGTAAGCTTTTCATTGCCAAGTAATATTTTACTGTGTGAATAAGTCACACTCGGGCAGCAGATCCTTGGCTTGCTTCGCGTCTTTTGTTCCTAAGAGTGATGCTGTTGCTTTTAGTAAAGGCGCTATGGATTTATAGTTCTCTTGCATAAACACCTGTATAGTGAGAAAAGGGATGATTGATAAGGATCATCATTAGTGGATGATCTGATTTCTTGTGAGTTTGAGATCTGATTTCTTAGACAGAATTTTAGATCTATTTTCTTGCTCTTTGTTTTAGCTTTGAGCCAGCAGTGGACTGCAGCTCCGAAGAAGCCCAGTCATTTTGCACATCATGTCTCAGTCTTTAGTTCATATCTGCACCTGCGTTTATTCTCAGGACCATATCCAGAGTTCTGAGGCAGGAGTGATGCCCAGCCTTGGCTGTGCTTCTTACTTTTGTTTCTTTTTTTTTTTTTGAGACAGGGTCTCACTTTGTAGTTCAGGCTGGCTCTGATCTCACCATGTAGTTCAGGCAAGCCTCAAACTCAGCAATCCTTCTGTCTCTACCTCCCGAGTACTGGGATGACAGGCGTGAGCCACCACGCCTGGCACTGTGGTATGTGGTACTGACGGCTGGTGGGCGTGAGTCTCCACGCCCAGCATTGTATGTGGTTTCCAGGGATTGAACTCAGGACCTTGCACTTGCGAGGCAGGCGCTGGAACCACTGAGCTAACCCTCCGGCCCTGTTTCTTACTTTTTTATTAATTTTAGATACTGGGGATTGAGCTGAGGCCCTCTTGTTACCAAGATAGGGGTGGTTTCACTTGAGCTAAATCTGTAGTCCCTCTTCTCTTTCTTGTGATGGATGGTGTTCATCCTCTTTCTGTGCAGGTCTTAATTCCACTTGCCCGAAAGGTTACCTTGCCTTTAATTCCTAGGATGTAGAAGGCATCTTTCCCTGAGGACAGGAGAGGTGGTGAAAGCCTTCCCACACTCCAGAATAAGGTCCCAGTGGCATTCAACAGAGCTGGAACTGGTGTTGCCTAGGGAGCAGTTTGTAAACCACTGTTGGCTTTCCTCTGGGCGCCTGCAGCAGTATGCATGGGAGACAGTGGTATAGCATTCAGCTGTGGGGATAACAAAATTGGCTGTGTTTAAGCCCACTAAGGGTACATGAAACTGGAGGGTTTCTTTACTTAAGGGTTCCTCAGGTATACAGTTTTACTATGGAAAGGATCTTTAATATGTCCTGCTTATGAGTTTGTCCAATTTTATATATACCAGAGTATACTTCCTGAGAATATAAAGCTTTTAAACTTTTTTTAACAAGTTTGTCACTTTTTATCGAAACTTTGTATCTTTTGATGTAATATATGTATGTGTATGTGTATATGTATTCCTAGAAGCAATACAATACAATACCACATATTCAAGTGAAAGAATTAAAGATACTGTATTTTTTATTGTGTTAACATGTGTACAGGTTTAGTGACATTTACATTTTAAAATAATGTTTATGATTCAGTAAAATAATACCATGTTTTCATGATATTATTCACTATAAAATAATTTATAAGAGCAAGGTGGATTAAACATTTTGTCAGCATGGTGGTTCATTACTACAATCTCAGCACTCAGGAGGCTGAGGCAGAAGGAGCATGAATTCAGGGCCCAAGCCTACCCTCCAGCCTCAGCTTCTCCAGAAGCTGAGATTACGAACTCACATGTTTGATTGTGCCTTTGAGAGAGGGTCTTTGCTCTGTAGTTCAGACTGGTATAGAATTCACTTAGTCCAGAATGGCTTTGACCTCATGAATGCCTTCCAGCTTTAGCCTTCCAATGACTGGGGTTCCAGGTGCACCACCATTTCAGGCCCATGTTGAATTTGTGAAGTAGTATTATGCTTGCATGTGTTCTGAGAAGGTAAGACTTTATATCCCGTGGAGCTTCAGTTTTTGTTTTTTGGTTTTTTTTACTGGGGTCAAACTCAGGACCTTTTACCTCCTAGTCAGGGGCTGTGTATCTGAACTGAATCTTCATCCCCTGAACAGTTTTCTAGTGTGAATTTTCAATGATCACGATAGTTAGCTACTAATTCTCTTAGGAATTGTATCTTGGCAGAACAACATTTACATAAAAGTCTTTCAGTTTACAGATTCCTGGCATTCAGAACAACAGACTTTGGCTACACAGCTCAAAAAACGGATCAACTATGAGTTGGAATACAAAACCACAGAGAACTCCATTGCCATCCAAGTATCGTACAATCCAGCCTGCTTTTTCACCACAGATTGCAGCAAACCAACTTTCCACAACATCTCAAAGTTCTTTTGGTTGTCCTCCGAATAACCAGGAATTGTGCCTGTATCTCTGTAGTCTAAATCCAGCATCACAGCCACTGCCAAATGTCAGAAATTATAATGTTCCTGTTCAAATACCTGCTTCAAATATGCCTAACAGGACAGTGGTGGCCTCACAGAGTGTGGAAAGAGCAGCATACACAAATGCTAAAGGACCCAAGCAACCAAATTCTAATTTGCAGGTGACTTCAGGAGCTATTCCACATTTGAGGTTGAGCACCTTGTTGGTGAATTCTGCACCGTCTCAAATGGAGTCACCAGTGTCCCATCAAAGTAACTTTGGAACTAATCCAGCTAATTCACATGCACTGCAGAGTCAACGTACCCCATCGGACTCCTACTCAGTGCAACTGCAGATGACTCCAGATCCTGCAGCAGTTCCCGTTATGTTACAGGGAAGTCAAGGATCGAACCAGTCTTTAACAAATCAGCAGGTTAATTGGGCCCAGCAGCATGCATCTAATGAACTGACTCACCCAGATTACAGACCACTTCCAAAGCAAAACTCTTATTCAACACAAAGTTTCATGCAAGATCCTAGTGTTTACAAGAAAGTGCTTATTTCATCAACACCATCTCAGGTCACACACAGTCAACTCCCAACTTCTGCACCTTCAAACCAGGCTGCAGCAACATCTTATCAATATGCCTTACAAACCAGCATGAGGCCCCTTCCTCCTCCCCTTCCTCCTCCCCTTCCTCCTCCTCCTTACACCTGCAAATATGAAAGCCAGCCCTTGCAAAATGCACAGCCTATCACCAAGCACTTGGCTGTGGGAGTTCGTCAGAGTCCACAGATACACTCGTCTGAGGTAAAGCAAGACTTCTTCCCACACTTTCAGCATCAGTGGCCAAGTCCTAGTGAGAATGTCATGCCATTTGGAAATTTCTGTGATATAAAAAGTGATTCCATTGCCAAACAGAGATTAATGGAGCCAGCTAGATCTACAGATGGTATTCAGACTCCTCCAAATAATCAAGAGAAAAAAATGGATTGTTTCAGCCCAACTTCCAATCAGGTATTGGACACAGATGTTAGAAAAGAAAAGCTAGCAAGAGATATCAAATCATTAATAAAAATGAGAAAGAAGTTTTCAGAACTTGCAAGAAAAATTAAAATTAATAAGGATCTTTTGATGGCAGCAGGTTGCAAACCCATTGTCAGCTTGTCCAGTGAGTCAGCTCAGCGTACTGAGCTCTCTGTAAAGGAAATAACTGCTAAAAGTAACTGTCCTCCAGAATTGGTTAAAACATGTCTGAATCTTTGGAAAAAACAACCCTCAAAAGAGACAGAGGAAGATGATTCAAACTCAGCAGATAGCAAGATGCCTAATGAACCACGGACAGATTCATCAACTGGAATATCAAAGGCTCTGGATGTCCCCATCCAGAATCATTCTTCAGCTGAGAAAAACTCTCAGAATACCGTCGGAAATCCATTACAGGAAGCAGCTTTGTCCACGCTTGTGCAAAATCATGAGCCTTCGTGTGCTAATGTGACAAAAGCTACAGAACTCCAGATTGCTGTAGTGTCACCATTAATTCTTTCAAATGTTATCAAAGAAATAACACCTGGAGTCGTACCTGAAACCGTGTATCCTATTATCAAAGAAGGCAGCATTTGTAGCTTAGAAAACCAGCTGGCAGAAAATACAGTAGTAACTTCTGCTTTGAAAGTTGATGTTGTCGAGCCGGTGGTGAGCTCGACAGTGTCAGCCACAGTTTTCCCTCAATCTCAGAAGGAAAAGCAAAGTGAGCCAGAGAATGGTGATGCACAGAACACATCCCATGTTCGTGAAGAACAGCACTGTCACCCCAGCAGCTCTCAGTCCTCGTCGAACCCAAAGGACAGAGGTGTTTTAACTGGTGATTTATTACAGATTGAAGAGATTTGCTCGCTTGTCAAAGGGGATGTATCTTACAATTCCAAGATTGCAGAGATGTTCAACGCTTCTCCTTTGGAAAGGATTGAGCCACAGAACCTTTCTTTATCCAATCAGCAAGTCATTAGTAGTGCGCACCCAAAAGAAGTAGAACAAACCACTGCAAGTAAAGACCTGGGTCTTCAGAACGATGGCTGTGGACAGGTCACAGACTTGCCATGTGAAATGGCTGCTGTGCGGAGGGCAAAACTCCCAGAGCTCACAGGATCATCATTTTCTGAGCCTCTTAAACCAGGAGTTCTGGAGGAGAGCAACTGGAAGGAGCCAGCTACAGAGGAGGACATAGCTAAGGATACGTGTTACTCATCTGCTGCTGGGCTTCAGCAGGGTGTGTGCTCTGGGGACACTGACACCTCTGGTGATGACACATCTGTCTTCTACCTACATGATCAGCTGTCAGAACTTTTAAAGGAGTTTCCTTATGGCATCGAAGGTCTGAATGCATATGAGAGCTTTGTGAGCCAAAAGAAGGCACAACAGGCTTCAGAAGATCGAACTGGTAAAATCAGTTGTGGTTCTAAGGGACCCTCAGACCAAATAAAAATTACAATTCTAAACTCAGAACAAATGAAAGAATTATTCCCTGAACAGGAAAAACCCTGTGGTGAAAACACAGCGTCATCTCCCCAGGTAGATAAGTTGGCCAAACCTCAGCAAGAAAAGGATGCTGCAGAAGTCGGGAACCATTGTGACTCACAGACACAAAAGGAAGGAAAAAGTCCAGATCCTATAGGGGATGCAAGCAAAATCCATTGCTGTGCATTGGGCTGGCTTGCAATGATTTATGAAGGGGTCCCCAAGTGTCGGTGTCACGCTGTGGAGGAGGAGGAAAGGGGGGAGAAGCGGGCGCCCATTGAAAGAGAGTGCAAGCAAGGATCACAGCCCTGCATTGCAGATGTCAGTAAGTCTGCTGCTGCTGCAAATCACTCAGAGACCCGTCCAACTGTGGCCGCTGAGAAGAAACCTTTTCCTGAGAATCGCTTCAATAACATGAAGGATACATCCAGAACCAGGACGGACATCGCAAAAAGGAGGAGACAGGACCTACTACCTACTGAGGTTACAGCCAAATGTCAAAGCAGTGATAAAAAAAACACATCTGAAATGAAATGTGGAGCCTCAGCAAATACAGGACGAGAAGTAACTGGCCATGTGTCTTCTGAACATGATGAACCAGGCTCCTTGCAAATGAATAAGAAAGCGAAACTGCAGTTTCATGAGGTAAAATTCCAATCAAGACATAAGGGGACTTATAACCAAGCTTCCCAGGAGGGGCCACAAGAAGTAACTGGCCATGTTTCTTCCAAACATAATGAACCAGCCTCCGTGCAATTAAATAAGAGAGTGAAACTGCAGTTTCATGAGGTAAAATTCCAATCAAGACAGAAGAGTACTTCTAACCAAGCTTCTCAGAAGGGTGTACAGAAGAAATACACTCTGCAGAACTCACATCCACTAAATCCCAAAACAGCTTTTGCCCAGAGTAAAGATACACACAGGGAGAAATGCTCTGCTGTGCAGTCCTCATCTCAAGAAAAGAACAAACTGAAATTGAAAGAAAGCCGCCCCAAAGAAGAACATTTAAAAAAGAAGAAGTTTGACCAAGTGCAAATTCCAAGTTTGGGGATCAAAAAGAAGAAATGTGATGAACAAGAACAGGCTAAAAATGCAGAAGTTATACTCAAGTCATGTAACACTTTGCCAGTCCCAAAAGAGAGAGCCACTGCCAGAGAGAATTCAGCATTAAAGGCAAAGCCCACAGATGTCAAGGACACAGGGCGAAGAGCCACTGGGAAAGAGGAGACAGTGTTCCAGGCAAAGTCCTCAGACTGCAGAGGCGTCAGTGAAAGAGCCAGTATGAAAGACAAGGCAGCGTCCCCCACAAAATCCTCAGGCACCAAGGATGGATCATGCAAGCTGAAGAAAGTGATTTCCCTGGATGAATACTTGAAGAGGCAGAAGCAGAAAGAAGCCATGGTTAACACAGCCAAGAAAACCTGCTCAGAAAATGTCTCGGGCAGTTCCACATCCTCAGGCTCCACTCAACTTCGTGCACAAGCAGAGAGCTGCAGGAAATTAAATGGTGAAGTTTGCAGCAGTGTCGAGACCCCAAAAGACTTCTCCAGTGTTTGTGGTCATCGTGGTAAACACCTTAAAGCCCCTCTTCCCGAGGTGTCTAAGATAGGCAGCGTTTCAAGGCATGTTGAAGGAAGGGCTGATGGGAAGCAGCTGGTTCAAGCCAAAGCAGACAAAACACTACATGTCATGAGCAATGAAATACCTCCCCCAGGGAAGGAGCACAGGAAGTCATACCTGAACCGCCTGAGCTTCCGGTGCACAGAACGTGAGAGCATCTGTCTCACGACACTCCACAGCTTCCCTAGAAAGCCTGGAAAAGACCAGAAGAGCCAGGAGGAGACATTGAAGGTCGCTTTTCCGGGGAAAGACACCACTGGAAAGCCAGGCATGTTGGAGTTTAAGTTGTGCCCAGAGGTGCTACTGAACACAGACTCTGTCAGAGACAAGTCTGAGCTGGAGGCTCATCCTGAGGAGGAGGGCGCCACACAAGGTTCAGTATGATGGTGTTGGTCACATGCATGCCCTTGAAGAGAGGGCAAGTTGGCATCTAGGTGGCTGAGAACCGCCTGGATCGCTTTACTGTGTAGTTCTTACTGCCTGGAATACTTTCCTGTGTAGTTTTCTCATCCATCAGTGTGTCATGGAGCAATGCGTACTTTACATTCATCATCCCTCTTTGGAAATGATAGTAAATCAGGAATCAGGACAAGAGTTCTCTGACGTTAGAAAAGTGAGATGTGGACCGGAGGTTTAGCTTAGTGGTTCCCGCACCTGCCTCGCAAGTGCAAGGTCCTGCATTGGATCCCCTGTAACCACATACAATGCTGGGCGTGGAGACTCAGGCCCACGAGCAATCAATACCACATACCACAGTGCTGGGCGTGGTGGCTCACGCCTGTTATCCCAGCACGCAGGAGGCAGAGGCAGGAGGATTGCTGAGTTTGATTCTTCCCTGGGCTATCCAGGGAGCTCAGGGCCAGCCTGAACTACAAAGCGAGACCCTGTCTCAAAAAAAAAAAAAAAGCAAAGTGAGGTGTGGGTAACTTGTAAAAGTCACGGATTTGTTAGGTTGTCCTATGAACGTGTTAATTTCAAAGCAGCCTGATACATTTGAGATTGTGTTCTAAGTGTTAAGAGACTAGCCATGGCTAATACTGAAGTGCTCTGGGAAATTGTTAGATGGGTCCATTTTGTCATCTTGAAATGGTTGGTTGGGGTGTTGTCACTGAAGCTGATGTGCATGCTGCTGATGAAAGAGGTGCCTGCTGCCCAGTGTGGTAGAGCATCCAGACGCCCACGTGGGTGCTAGCAAGTGAACACTGGAGGGAGGCAGGAGAAAATGCATGCTTGCTTACACTGCTTATGGGCAGTCTAAGTTCTTCTTTCAGTTGTGGGGTATTCAAGTACTTAACATAGGGGAAGGGATTTTTCTAAGCCCCTTTTACTTACATAAGGATACAGTGTATTTCAATGCCTTCTAGCACCTATTTTAGGCTTACGTGCTTTTTCTTCTTTGTGAAGTAAGGGAATACTAATCTGAAAATGACTGTTTAAATAGTTTCAGGAATAAAAAGTTCAAGAGAAGACTGGATGAAACATGCAACTGAGAAGAAATCGATGCAGGAAGCCAGCCAAGAAATAGGTAAAATCATTTTCAATTGAAATTTTTATCCAGTAGCCTATCAGGTTGTTTTGTTTTGTTTTTTGTGTTCCCAGGCATTGAACTTGGGCCTTTGTGCTTCCAAGGTAGGTGCGGCACCGCTTGAGCTAAATCCCTGGTCCACCTCTGGTGTGTGGTGCTGTGGTTGTGATACTATAAAATGTGATTCCATTTTCTTTTAGTCACTCAGTGTTGGTGTTTGGGAATAGTATTTTCTGTGTCATGGTGAGAAATAGGCAGCTAGGGTCTTTTTGGGTTTTTTTTTGTTTTTTTTTTTGAGACAGGGTCTTGCTTTGTACTTCAGGCTGGCTCTGAGCTCACTATGTATTCCAGGCAAGCCTCAAACTCAGCAATCCTCCTGTCTCTGCCTCCCGAGTGCTGGGATGACAGGCATGAGCCACCATGCCCGGCATTGTATGTGGTTACCAGGGATCGAACTCAGGACCTTGCGCTTGTGAGGCCGGCGCCAGAACCACTGAGCTAACCCTCCAGCCCTCTTTCTGTTTAATAAGAAAATCATCCTTAGCACATTAAGGAATGGGTTTGCATATTTTTCTTGTGTAGAACTCAACAGTAAACATTTTAGTTTGCTGTGTCTTTGAGCTGACTGCCTAACTAATATTGTATCAAGAAAAAGGCTGAAAAGCTGGATGTGATCGTGCATACCTGTAATCACAGCACTTGAGAGGCTGAGGCAGGCCGATTGCCATGCGTTTGATCCCAACCTAAAATTATACATTGAGACCTTGTCTCAAAAAGCAAAACAAAAAACAAATCAAAGAAATGGCTCTACATAACATGAGTTTGTTCTAATGAAGCCTCACTTGTCAAAATAGGTTTCATGAGTCATAAATTTTACATCTCTATTAGATGGTTTGTATATTCATTCATTTGATCTACCACAGCAAGGTAGACAAGGGTTATATATGTTAGAGTTTTGCCATTTGACTTAAGATCAATCTTGTCCGCACTTTTTTTTTTTTTTTTAGACAGGGTCTTGCTTTGTATTTCAGGCTCGCCCTGAGCTCACTGTAGAACCCAGGCAAGCCTCAAACTCAGCAGTCCTCCTGCCTCTGCTTCCCGAGTGCTTGGGATTGCAGGTGTGAATCACCACACCTGACATTCCTATCCCCACTCTTGAAAGTCCATTGGGGTACATTGCAGGATAACAAGGTGATCCTCCTTGCCACTGGAGTTACTATTATGTGGGAAGGGTTTAGGGTTTGAGAACCATCCAGCAAAGATGAGAACTTTCAGCATCTGGCTTACTAGCAGCTGAATATACTTTTTTTTTTTAATTGGTATATTATATATATATACATCACATTTACACTCCACAATGAGAATTTATACCAGCATATGACACAACTTCTCATTTTCACCTTCTTTTACCCGACCTGGTACCCTCCCCCACTCCTCAGGAGAATATACTTTATATTGCATATTTTGCATAGAGAATCAGAATGTAAAGCCTCAATATTATATAAAAAGAATAAATTTGAAGGCCAGGGATTTAGCTCAATGTCACTGTACTTGTCTTGCAATTGCAAGGTCTGGAGTTCAATGCTTGGTACCAGTTTTTAAAGAAGGAATAAATTTGAAGAGGTATTTATGTATGATAAATATGATACATGGAAATCAACTCAGGTGCACATTGAAACATGCATGTTAGCTAAAGCAGAAATGAAGTGGATGTGTGTGTAGATTGTCACTAAAGATGTATTGGAAATGGAAGATGAATATTATTTCAGAGGGAAAGGACATGGTTCACTTGCAACCTGAAGTTCAAGCTCCCAGGGTAGATAACCATGGCAGAGATAGGTTCCTGGGATCTGCAGGGAGGAGAGGACACTCTCATGAATGACAAGCTGAAGGCCATGCCTGTGTGTCAGGAATCCTCAGGGTGAACAGACAGAAGGCGGATGTAAAGCTGCTGCTTGCAGCAGAGTCTCAATGCCCTTTTTGGCTCCACTCTTGTGAACCTTTTCTCCTCACATCCTCAGCCCTCCTGGCTGCACCTCAAAAAGATATAGCCAGCTGTGAATTTGCCAGACAGAAATGTAAGGCCAGGACAAGAGGGGAGAGCCCCAAAGGCCCGCAAGAGACCCCAGGCCCAAGAGCCAGCCAGGACAGAGTGTGCTTACATGGAGAACGAAGAGGGGCTGGTGTTGGGCTCACCCAGGAGAAGGAAATCCCCGAATGAAAAGATAGCAGGAAGAGGGAGGGGCCTGGGTGTGTGTGTGTGTGTGTGTCCGTGTCTGTGTTGCGCAGTGTCTGGCAAGGCCTGAAGAACAAAACTCCATTCATTCCCTCTTGGGGACTATTTCAGACTTGTACTCCTTCTATGGTCCTTTTTTTTTTTCCTATCTGCCTACCTGCCTTCTAAGAATGATCTGTATGTCTACCTACCTAATGCAAACAGATTCTCACTGTGTTAGCTGGGCTGGGGTCATACTTGGAATCCTTCTGTCTCAGCTTCCCATAGTCCCATGGAATTGATCCTCTAGGTAGTTGCTTACAAGGGCACCTTTACATAAAGAGTGTAGATTGAGGAGGAGCTTCCGAACCAGTGTAGAGAGAGCATTCAGCCTTGTGAGGACAGGTGGGCACAGTGAGCCTGGCCTATGGAGGTGAGGCCTGATGGTAGCAGGGATCTTTCCAATCCATTGCAACCCTGATTGGTCACACTTGTTTAACTCAACTTTTCCTCCTGAAAATAAGTGGGTGTTTTCCCTTTCTTCCTTTTTTTCTTTGTTTTCTTTGGGGTTTTTTGAGACAAGGTCTCACTTTGCAGTTCAGTCTTGTGCTGAATTCAATATGTAGCCCAAACTAGCCTCAAACGCACAACAATCCTCCAGCCTCTGTCTCTGAAGTGTTGGGATTACAGGCATGACCTACTACATGCGGGTTTGTGATATGTGGTATTAGGGATCAAACTTGGCACCTTGCACTTGCTAGGCAGACCCCCGAATTGCTGAGCTAAATCCCTGGCCCATTCCCTCCCAGTTTTGACTGTGTTCTCTGTATTAGGCAATGTTTCCGCTTCCTCCGGTGTGAACTCAAGACTCCTACAGCGAAGTGCCAGTGCTGATGGACGAGAGGTGCCGCAGAGTGCAGTGAAAGACTCTCAGGCCATGTTCCAGACTTACAAGCAGCTATACTTGCAGAAGCGTGGCCGGAGCCTGGGCAGTAGCCCTGGCCAGTGACCCTCCACACAAACATTCCTTGTGACCCTGGGCTGTCTTGTCATCCTCTCAGTATTTCCAGCTGGAAATAACTGAGGTTCTCCCTCAGACTTGTTACCATGAAGTTGTGTATTTCCGTGATCCTTTTCAGTAAAAGTGCTTGACAGCTGTCTGGGTCACCACGCGTGAAATGAAGCGCGACTGTCAGGGAAGCCAGGAGGTATTTGATCTACATTGTGATGCACACTTAGTGATTTTTCAGAAGGCTGTGCACAGCATATTTGACGATGTTGACTGCTTTTTGGAGGGGGCACTGCTACTCCTCTGAGGACTTCTTTGTTTAACTGAGCTTGTAAATTTTTATTTCTAAGCAATATCAGTAAAATTTATTTTTTCAGACATACCCACTGTGAATATCAAAGTGTATTCTTATGTATTTTGTACCTAATTGTAAGCTTCTTTTTAGAAGATTTGTTTTATACTTGTTAACACAAGTTTTGGATAATATCAGAACATTTTCATAAATAAACATTTATTTTTTGCTTGCCTTGACTGCTGCATTCATTCTCCTGCAGTTCATGCAGTTGTGCTGCTTGTTATCTCTAGAATGCACTTGAGAACATTTTGGAGTGCTGGGTTCATGGTCCTGAATTTCTTCAGGTGTTCTTTGTCAGGAAAGTGTCTTAATTCTCAATTTTAGAAGTAGTTTTGTACAGGTGTCATGCTCACACCTGTAATCCCAGCACTCAGGAGGCAGGGGTGGGAAGATTGCTGTGAATTTGAAGCTTGCCTGGGCTACATAGTGAACTCAGGACCAGCCTGATCTGCAAAGTTAGACCTTGTCTCAAAAAAATTTTTCATTTTGCATGGAACATCAGCATCAGTCTGAGTTGGAGGTGTTTTCTTTTAGAGTTTCAAATACTTCATTATTGGCCCTCCTTGACTTGAGGGTTTGTGTTGAGAAGTCTGTTGTGATTCTGATTGGCTTTCCTTTGTGATTTCTTTTCTCTAGTAGCTTTTAATACTCTTCTTGTGTTGAATTTCTGAAATCTTAACATATATATTGCCTTGGTATAGAATTTTTTGGACCATGGTTAATTTTTTTTTGAGACAGGGTCTAAGTTTGTAGTTCATGCTAGCCTTGAGTTCACTCTGTAGCCCAGGCAAGCCTCAAAGTCAAAGTAATCCTACTGCCTCTGCCTCCTGAGTACTAGGATTACAGGCATGAGCCACCACACCTTGCAATGTGGTATGTGGTACTGATTGCTGGTCAGTGTTGGAATTACCATGCCTAACATTATGGTATGTGGTTACCAGAGATTGAACTCAGGACCTTGCACTTGCAAGGCAGGTGCTGGAACCACTGAGCTGAATCACTGGCCCAGACCATGGCTAAGTTTTATGCCCTTCTGTGAATAGGTTTTTAATGTTATTTGTGGTACTCCTGCATTTTCACTGTTTAATCTATCCCGTACTTTCCATCATGTTATCAGCTTTTGGAATGATTTTTTTGTGGTTCCTTTTTTTTTTTTTCTTTTGTTTGCTTTTGAGACAGGATCTTGCTTTGTAGTTCAGGCTGACTCTGAAGTCACTGTGTGGTCCAGACTAGCCTCAAACTCATAGCAATCCTTCTGTCTCTTGGTACGTAAGTGCTGGGGTTATGGGCATGAGCCTTGACACTCTGCATTGTGGTATGTGGTACCGGGGATTTAACCCAGGACCTTATGCTTGAGGCAGACACCAGAACCAATGATCTGAATTCCCAGCTCAGTTCCTTGCTATTTTTAAGAGATTTTTGTTTTGATGTTCACTAACCACAACCTTATCTTCTATATCTGCTGTTCTCCCATCATATTGGCTCGTCCTACAGATGCTTTAGATGGAACCTATTTTTGAATTTGAGACAGGGTCTCCCTTTGTAGTTGAGGCTGGTCCTGAGCTCACTATGGAGCCCAGGCGAGCCTCGAATTTAGCAGTCCTCCTGCCTCAGCCTCCTGAGAGCTGGGATTACAGGCCTGAGCCACCATGCCCAGCACTGTGGTATGTGGTACTGATCGCTGGTGGGCATGAGTCACCTCACCCAGTACTGTTGTATGTGATTACCAGGGATCAAACCAGGGACCTTGTGCTTGCTAGGCAGGCACCGGAACTACTGAGCTAAGTGTTTGGCCCTATTTTTTTCCCCACACCTAATCTTATTGTGTAGTTCAGGCTGCTCTTAAGGTCATTATGTAGCCCAAGCTGGCCTCCAATATGTGGCAGTTGACCTGCCTCAGCCTTCCAAGTGTTGAGATGACAAGGGCATGCCTCTCTATTTATCCTCAATGGAATTTTTAATCTGGATATTTGTTTAACTCTTTCATGGATTGCGTTTTTTACTTTTCCCTGTGTTGGGCATTCATGACTTCCATTATTTTCCTAAGCTGTATTTTTAAAAATCTAGCCACTGGGCCAGAGATTTAGCTCAGTGATTCCAGTGCCTGTCTTGTAAGCACAAGGTCCTGAGTTCAGTCCCAGTAACTACATACAACAATGCTGGGTGTGGTGACTCACGCCCACCAGCCATCAGTACCACATAACATTGTGCTGGGCATGGTGGCTTACGCCTGTAATCCCAGCACCTGGGAGGCAGATACAGGAGGACTGCTGATTGAGGCCTGGGCTACATAGTGAGCTGAGGGCCAGCCTGAACTACAAAGGGAGACTGTCTCAAAAAAAAAGTCTCCAGCCACTAAGCAAGTCTTTCATTATGCTTATAATCTCTGTCACTATCTGAGAAAGTTTCTTGGAACTGTGAGGCTGGAACCTGATTTGTTCAACATGGAACATTTCCATGTCCCTCCTGCCAGTTTGAGTTCACTCTGTCTTTCCCTGATAGGGCCAGACTACAACTTCTGTGAGCTGCAAACCCAGCGGGCCCTGTGCACAGTGCCTACTGGCCAGCTGTCCTCTCCCAGAAGACATGGAGACCTGACCAATACCAGCCACTGCAGTCTGCTGCTCTGTGCAACTGGTGTGTTGCTCTATGGAGGCCTTCAGAGCCAGCTGCTGTCACTGTGAGTGCATATTACAGCCGCCCTCCCACACGGTGTCAGGCCAGGGAGAAACTGCGCCTAGCGCCTCGTCTTCTCTCTCCCTGTGATAATAAATTCTAGCTTCAGATCCTTGCTATAATCTAGGGTGCCGCTTAAGTCTTCTTCCTCACATTGCTATATTTCAGTGTCAGGCTGCCAAATTTGAGAAAGGCTGCTCTGTTCATTCCCTCAACATTTATTTTTGAGAAAGCAAACTGCTTGACACTGTCATGGTACCATTTATTTTCACTTATAAACTCCATACAGAGAGCATTGTGGTCCACATTTGTAATCCAGTAGTTGAGCTGAGACAGGATTCCAAAGTTCAAGGCTATACTGGACACATAGCAGGGCCTTTTTTTCTTGAGACAGGGTCTCACTTTGTGGTTCAGGCTGGCCCTGAGCTCACTGTGTAGCCCAGGCAAGCCTCAAACTCAGCAATCTTCCTGCTTCTGCCTCTCACATGCTGAGGTGACAAGCATGAGCCACTGCGCCCGGCAAGCAAGGCCTTTCTTAAAGCCACCAGGTCAATGCTGCCCCTACTGCAGGGGAAGGGCCCAGAGATGGCCCCAGGTGGCACTGCCACCTGGATGACCCCATGCTGAATGGCTGCTGGCAGAAGCCAGATTGATCTGGGCAATGTGGCAAGGCATCTCCCAGACCACTGGCAAGAGAAATAAATGCGGTAGGAAAAGATTGCGAAGGCTTGAGTCTCAGTGAGCACATCCTGATGAAATGGTCCATGTCTTGGTGGTGACCGCACCAGGGACCTCCAGATAGCATCACGGCGCTGATCCAGTGTTGATGCTGCCGTCAGCAGAGCTGGCAGAGCGTGGCTATGTCACAGGAGAGGATGGCAACCACGCAGGCACACTGAGCAGGACAAGGTCACTCACCTGGGGAGGCCTGCTCACCCCCATCTTCCTGGCAAATGTCTTCACCACCCCAAACACAGTTGTGATGCTGGCAGGCTAGGTGGTACCTTGTTTTTCTTTTACCCCTTTCTCCATGGTTTCTTGTTTGCCAGTGGATCGTGTTAACCCCTCCTTGTAACTAGCCTTTGTCTGCCAACATGATTGAGCACACATGATTTGAATATTGAAATGGCGGGACAGCCAAGTTGGGCAACACTCAAGCGATGAATGGGGCAGGAGGATCCCAAGTTTAAGTCCAGTCTAGGAAGCTTAAAGAGACCCCTGTGTCAAAATTTTACAAAAGGGCTAGGGTTGTAGTTCGGGTGAAAGGTCAAGAGTTCAATCTCTAGTAATAAGAGCAAAATAAAAACCAATCAGTAGACAACACCAGGAACTTAGAATCAGTGATTGGGAAGCTGAGACAAGAGGATCTCTTTAAGTCATGCGTTTCAGACCAGCCTGAGCAACATAATGAGATCCCAGCTCAATAAACAAAGGAAAAAAACAAAAATTGACTACAAAAAGTGTAGTAAAAAATAAGATTAAAGCTTGGTGTGGTGGTGCATGCCTGTAATTCTAGCACTTGGGAGGCTGAGGCAGAATTGTCTCAAGTTCAAGCCTACATAGTGGGTTGAAGGACATCCTGAAGTACATAGTGAGACCCTATCAAAAGTGAACAAACAGAGTTTGTGCTAGCCCAGTCTTGGAAACAACCCAGATGCCCATCAACTGGAGACTGGATAAAGAAGATGTGTTTTTGTTAAATAAAATGGAGTATTATTCTGACATAAAGAATGACATATTTCATTCATTTATGTGCAAATGGACACACCTTGAGGACACTAATAAGTGAAATAAGTAGATCACAGATATGTAAATACTGTATCTTTTCTCTGGTATGAGAACCTGTAGATGTAAATTAGTTCTAGAATGTATGACAGATTTTGTGAAATAGGAAGTATTCAAAGGGAACGTGGTAGGGGAAAGTAATGAGGGGAAAGAATATGATTTGGAAAGAAAAGGAAAGAACATGCATATAGGGGGGTGGGGGATTGTGGGATGGGTAGGGATATGGGTAAAAATGAGAATTAACTTGCGTCATAATTTGTTACAAATTCCCCAATGTTGAGTGTGATTGTGAGCTTTATATAACACGTGCCAATAAAGGATTCAATTTAAAAAAACAATATAATATAAAAATAAACAGGCTGGGGATTTAGCTCAGTGGTTCTGGCTCCTGCCTGGTAATTGTAAGATCCTGCGTTTGATCCCCAGTACCACTTATCACATTATTAGTTGTGGTGGCCCATGCCCATAATCCCAGCACTCAGGAGGCTGAGGCAGGAAGATCACTGAGAGTTCAAGGCCAGCCTGGGCTATATAGTGAATTCAGGGCCAGCCTGAAATGCAAAGTGAGATCCTGTCTTAAAACAAACAAACAAAAACCAGTAAATAAATAAATAATACCTATGAGAGTCCAGTCAGGCATGGTGTTACATACCTATAATGCTAGCATTGGGAAGCA
The DNA here is from genome assembly GCA_004025085.1 of Thryonomys swinderianus. Lineage (NCBI taxonomy): Eukaryota > Metazoa > Chordata > Mammalia > Rodentia > Thryonomyidae > Thryonomys > Thryonomys swinderianus. The sequence continues at coordinate 29,824 of PVIC010018240.1, forward strand.
GAGGCAGGATGATGACTGTAAATTCTAGACTAGCCTGGCCTACAAGTGAATTAAAACCCAATATGAACTACACAGTAAGACTATCTCAAAAAACAAAACAAAGGGCTGGGAATTTAGCTAAAGTGGTACCATACCAACCTTGGACGCACAAGAGCCCAAGTTCAATCCCTGGTACCGCAAAAAACAAAAACAGGGCCGGAGGGTTAGCTCAGTGGTTCCGGCACCTGCCTTGCAAGCGCAAGGACCTGAGTTCAATCCCCGGTGACCACATATAATGCTGGGCGTGGTGGCTCACGCCTGTAATCCCAGCACTTGGGAGGCAGAGACGGGAGGATTGCTGAGTTCGCGGCGGCTTGCCTGGGCACCATAGTGAGCTCAGGGCCAGCTTGAACTACAAAGCGAGACCCTGTCTCCAAAAAGCCAAAAAAAAAAAAAAAAAAAAAAAAAAAAAAAAAAAAAAAAAAAAAAAAAAAAAAAAAAAAAAAAAAAAAAACATGGGTACCAAAAAACAAAACAAAAAACCATATGCAATGGGGTATTACTCCACACAAAAATAACATGGAACTTTTGTCATCTGTAGGAAAATAGATGAACTCAAATCATGACATGGAGCAATATAAAGCAGCCTCAGAAAGACAAATACCTCATGTTTTCTTAGATGTAGAATTTAAAAATAATTATGAGAAGGAAGTAGGAAAGCTGTCAGAGGAACGAAAGGGAGAGAAGGGGAGCGGGTAGGCAACAAACCCCAAATCCTGTGAAACTATAGGTGGGAAGAGGGCATGTACAGATCTGTGAAGTGAAACCACCCAGGTGCGTAACTGATACATGAGAGCCAGGTAAAAATGTGGGGAAAACACAAAGCGGATGTAAAAGCTAAAAAAAAAAAATTAATGAAAATAAACATACATCCTTCATGACCAAAGGTTTCTCTTCCAGAGTTGCCTGTTACATTCATGTTGATGAAATACACATGGGAGGATTCCCTCATAGCCACATTTACTATTTTAAAACTTTTTTTTGTGTGGTACCAGTGATTGAAGGCAGGTGGTGGTACCACTGAGCTAAAACCCCAGCCCCACAGCCATGTTTATTCATGGCAGAAGACTGGATAGCATCAGAATGTCCGTGTGAGGGGAGGGAAGAAATACTCCGAGTGGGTCGCACGAAGCACTAATTTGAGGCCACATTCACTGCCACAATGTGTGCACGTCCCTCCCCAAGGAGTGGCCTGCACCTCAGTCAGCTGGGAAGGAGCAACACAGCAGTGGGAGCATGGCTGGGTCAGTGGGTCTTACAGCAGCTGGAGCAAAACCAGGAGCCTACGGGTGTCTTGTGGGGTTCCAGGGCACTGGACTCCAATCTAGCATTAGGTACCAGTTCCTCCAAAGCCATTATACTGCAATGCAAGAACCAATGGGTAGAAGTTTCCTTCTTTTTTTTTTTGAGACAGGGTCTCGCTTTGTAGTTCAGGCTGGCTCTGAGCTCACTATGTAGCCCAGTCAAGCCTTGAACTCAGCAATCCTCCTGTCTCTGCCTCCCAAGTGCTGGGATTACAGGCGTGAGCCACCACGCCTGGCACTGTGGTATGTGGCATTGATTGCTGGTGGGCGTGAGTCTTCACGCCAAGCATTCTATGTGGTTACCAGGGATCGAACTCAGGACCTTGCGCTTGTGAGGCAGGCGCCGGAACCTCTGAGCTAACCCTCTGGCCCCTCTTTTTTTTTTTGAGACAGGGTCTCACTCTGTAGTTCAGGCTGGCTCTGAGCTCACTCTATAGCCCAGGCAAGCCTCGAGCTCAGCAGTCTTCCCTGCCTCTGCCTCCTGAGTGCTGGGATAACAGGTGTAAGTCCCCATGCCTAGCATTGTGGTATGTGGTTACTGGGGATCAAACCAGGGACTCTGCTTTTGCCAGGTGGGTGCTGGGACCACTGAGGTAAATCTCTAGCCCTCAAATAATGTGTTCCCATCCTTTCTGGGGCCTAGGTTGTATACTTCTAAAATTCTGCCCAATAGGGCCGGAGATTTAGCTCAGTGGTTCCAGCACCTGCTTAGCAAGTGCAAGGTCCCTGGTTTGATCCCCAGTAACCACATA
>PVIC010018241.1:0-31804 GCA_004025085.1 Thryonomys swinderianus
GACGCAGCAGCCGCACGACTCACCTGACCGGCCAGCGTCCTGCGCCCAAGTCCGCATCAGTCACACACGCTAAGCGAACAAGCAGTGGCGGAGGGGACGAAGCTGCTCCCGCCTCGACCCTGGCCTCAAGGCATAAACCACAGATGCTCTGCCTGCAAGAAGCCTCTCTGTCCCCCTTAAAAATCAATGCAAATTGGGCCAGAGGGTTAGCTCAGTGGTTCCGGCGCCCGCCTCGCAAGCGCAAGGTCCCGAGTTTGATCCCCGGTGACCACATACAGTGCTGGGTGTGGAGACTCACGCCCACCAGCCATCAATACCACATACCACAGTGCCGGGCGTGGTGGCTCACGCCTGTCATCCCAGCACTCGGCAGGCAGAGGCAGGAGGATTGCTGAGTTCCAGGCTTGCCTGAGCTACACAGTGAGCTCAGGGCCAGCCTGAAGTACAAAGCGAAACCCTGTCTCAAAAAAGAAAAAAAAAAAAAATCAATGCAAATTAAGGCTGTTTCCAGTTTGGGAAAACATAACCTGACAAGTCTGTTTCAGAACAGAGGCCCTGGGGACTGGATGTGGCTCACTGCTCCCAGAACAGCAGCTGCTTTCCTCGTGCTGAGCTAGTTTGGCGGAGCTGATGGCAACATTCATTCTGGTATTCGCCAAGCGAAACACAGGAAGGGACCGGAACTGTCTGCATCCAGACAATGCCAACACCAAACAAGGTGCAGTCGTGGCACCACCCACCTGAGAGGAGATGGCCTTTGCCAGTGTGGCACTGAAAGGAATCTTCTCACTGCTTTGAATCAACTCCACTGAAATCTTACACACAGAAATGTCCCAAAGGGTACCAAGAGCCATCTTCCCTCAAATTTGGGAAAACAAATGTACCCACAGGGCAGCTGGGGTGTGCCAAGTCGGGACCAGGGTGTGGAAGAAGCTCTTCATTGAATTGGCAGGATCAGGAGGAGAACCTGATTTGGGAAAGCAAATGGGTTCAGTCTGATCCTGTCTGTTTTGTGACAACAGACGGATGTCCAGAAAGAAAGGATGGTCAGCGACTCAGAAATCCACACCTGGGGATCTCAGAAGGCAAGAGTCTCGTGATAAGTATTTTGATATTGACAACATGTGACAGCAGGCAAAATCACGGGCAGGGAATTTGGGCAGGAGGCAGAGGCAGAAGGCACGACCACAGAAGTGAAGACAACACCCGCGTGGCATTAAAGGGGCAAATGGAAGGTGAGAGGTAGGCCAGGCTACCCTGGCGCCTCAGAAGCAAAAGAAGAAAGAGTTTCTCGAAGAAAGCAACGCTCAATGATGGGAAATTTGGCTGAGTTAGAGGGCAAAGACCTTCACGCCACTGATTTCAATTGAGTTGAGTGATGGAAACTGGAACACAGAGGTTTAGACAGAGCAGGTACTGGGGCAGTGAATTCTAAGTATTCTTTCCCTGTGGATGTAAAGAAAGAGCACATTTTATAAGATTCAACTGAGATGATATTGCCTCGATAGTTTTTACTAATCTCCCAACCAGAAATAAGTCTCTGTTCCTCTATACTTTCATAATACTTCTTTCCACAGAGAACCTGTCACCTTTTACCTTGTAGTATGATTGCCTTAATGTGAGTTCACCAGTGCCTAGCCAAATGGTGAGTAGTTCAAGAAATGCTTGTGGAATGAACAAATCAAAACCTACTTGTTTATGGGTTCAGGCTACATGAAAACCATGGGGGAAATGAGTTAAAAACCAGTTACGTTGATTTTTAAAAGCTTAGATACAACACATGCCAGGCACAGAAAAATTTATAAAATTACTTCTTATACTTGGTGACCATGACCAGATCAAGAAATAAAAATTTTCCAGACATCTTATAAGCCCTCTACATGCCTATTGTAATAAAAAAAAAACTCACTTTCATGGTAGTCACTTCTGAAATTCCTTTTATGGCTTCATAACCTGACTGTGCACCCCTAAACAGTTTACCTTGGCTCTATTAATCTACAGGTTTTTTCTGTCCCACCACATATTTTCATATAACTTATTTGTGGAAGAAAACAAGTTGTCCTATAAAGTATCCACTATCTGGATTTTGCCGGTTGTATCTCCTCATATCTACTAGATTGATCACTGGGTTTAATTTCTGGCAGGACACATACATCTACGGTGTTGTATTCGTCTATCAGAGCCGTAGGAAGTATGGTTAGGTGTTCGGTGTCTCTCCTCTATGTTACCGAAAAATGATAAGCAATACATAGATCTATTAATTCTTCAGGGCCATAAAGTAATAATACTTAAATTCAATCATCCTCTAACTTATTATAGAAATATTTCTGTACAGGACAACATTTATTCATCTACTATACAGTTATAAGAGGATAACTTTGATAAGATAGGAAAACACAGTGAATTACTTTTTAAAAATGCCCTTATGAATTCATGAATTAACATAATCACCGAGCTTTGATCCACTGACTACATCCTTATGAAACACATACTGTCTAAACTTGAGCAGTGGGGACATTTTCAAGTTAGTTTTGGGCACTTTTCACGGGCCCATAATTCTGCTACCATTCTTATTGTTAGGAGGTAACATCCTAGGTTCATTTTGTACATATTCTGCTTAAACCTAGCATTTTGGTTTTTCCAAGAACATCTGCTGTATTTTAGTGGAAAAATAGCATTTTAACACCACAGTTTGGGTCCCAGTGACCACATGCCTAGTGGGCTGCTTACGGTTTCAGAAGCTTCTCGGTATATGTGTAGGATTAGTGAAGGAAGAGACACTCGGAATTTTAATTCGCCTTCACAGGGTTCTACTTGATCTCCTCTGTTTGCCATAAAGTTTATCCTCTCTACATTTAGAATATTGATTCTTTAGGACAGAAACAATTATAAAATTGGAATGTGATATAAACCCTGGTTTGCTTTATTATATGTATTGTATGACATAGCTCAGTTATAAGAAAAATCCTACCATAAACATGATTCTTCAAGACTAAGATTCTTTTTACATTGTTTGTATTTGTTTCTTCATACTTTTATAACAGATATATCTACATTATGAGATATTATATATTACTAGTATTTTTTGCTTTATGATTCTTATTTAGTTCTAGTTACATCAGAAAAGGCATTTTAGTGCTTATTAAAAACCATACGTCAGCAGATTCCTAGTTATTTTGGGTGACTGGTATTTGCTCAAAAATATTATTGGAAAAATATTCTTCAAGTCATTGAGTTTGCCTTCTCTGTTTGCTGGAACTTTTCAAATGAAAGTTAATTTAGCTGGGTATAAAACTCTTAGCTCACATTTCTTTCCTCAATATCTTAAATGCTATTCCATGTCCTTTTGACATAAAATAAAGTCCCAAGAAATCTGGATGGCAGCTTATTTTTTTCTCTTATAACTTATTTGTGTTTTTGCATGGATGCTTAAAGTTTTTTTCTTAAAAATTCAATAATTTTACTTATTTTTCTATTAGGGTTATTATAGGTTAATTTTCTGAAGTGGGTGGTGTGTACTTTGAGCATGCAATTTCAAAAGCTTCTTTTAAAATTTGTAATTATAGTTTTAGTATTTCTTTTGCTCCCTTGTTTTTTTTTTGTTTTTTTTTTTTTGAGACAGGGTTTCACTTTGTAGTTCAGGCTGGCTCTCAGCTCACTCTGTAGCCCAGGCAAGCCTCGAACTCAGCAATCCTCCTGTCTCTGCCTCCCGAGTGCTGGGATTACAGGCGTGAGCCACCACGCCTGGCATTGTGGTATGTGGTATTGATGGCTGGTGGGCGTGAGTCTCCACGCCCAGCATTGTATGTGGTTACCGGGGATTGAACTCAGGACCTTGCACTTGCGAGGCAGGCGCCGGAACCACTGAGCTAACCCTCCAGCCCTTGCTCCCTTGTTTTAATTTTGTTCTCTGAGAGTTCTTATTATATGTATGTTGGATCTTCTTTGTCTGTCTTCTGATGTATCCAGTGTCTAAAATTTTAAAAATTTTTCTCTTTTATTTTTAGATTTACCAGGTAATATAACTTCATTTGTAAGTTCTGTTAATTTTGATTTTGTTTGCTTTGACATCTTATATGATTTTCTTAACATATGTTAATTCTTAGAAGTAGTACATTACAGATTTTCTTTGAAAGTAAAGTGGTTTACTTTTCTAGCATTATTCCATGGGACTATGGTAGTCCTTTTTAAAAATGATAACTGTACAGCATTAAACTTTTGTTTTAGTTAATTTTGTGCTCCTATATCAAAACACCACAGACTAAGTAATTTATAATGAACAGAGAGACATGTTAGCTCAGAAGTAAGAAGGCCAGGAAACTCAAGAAAAAGTTGCCAGCTTCTGATAAGGGTCTTCTTACTGCATCAGAACAAAGCAGAAGTCATCATACGGTGAAAGAAAGAATAGAGAGAGCTGAACCCCCCCATAAAGACATCAGTTCCATACATGAATACAGAGCCTCTTAAGGGTATCCCCTCATAATGCTGTTAAAATGACGTTATGGCTTGTGTGTAGATGTCTCCTAAAAGCCCATGCAGTCATAGGTGGGACTTTTTCAGGGGTAGCTGGATCTAGAGTATATGATTAACTCATGGTATAATGTTAGGATTAAGGGTACTAGAAATAAGGGTGTGTGATTACCGAATCACTCCACTGATTGGTTTGGCAACCCCTTAATCCTGGCATGTTGGATACAATACAAGGACACAAAGAGGCTTATCTTGTCTCTTGCTTGCTTTACTACCTGCTGCCCACCATGAACTGTTTCTCTTCTATAATGTCTGTCTGCCATGCCGTCCTGCCTTGAGCCAACTGTGGACTAAAACACCTACAAACTGCGAGTTAAATAACCATTTCCCCCTTTCACTTTGAATATTAGGTGTTTTATCTCAGGAGTGAGAGAAGAGCAACTAAGACAAATGGCCACTTTATTTTATCGTGAACTTAGGAGGGGACAATGCTCAAACTAAAACAACTTTGATTATTTCCTATTGTTCCTTTTTCTATAAATTAACTTTTGATAAGAGTACAGTTCATGATAGTTTTGCCAACTTTCTATCTTTAGGCATGACGGCACCCTGTTTTTATGTAGCATTCTCTTCTTACGCAGTTTTTAAAACAAAGCTTTTTCTCTGGCCTCTGATCTCTGTGCCTGTCTGTCACTTTCATCTGAACTTTCTCTGTGACTTCTGTTTTGCTTAGGATTCTGCTCTCAGCAGTTTTCTGTGACTGTGCAGGGAGGAAGTCTCAAGAGTTCAAGGAGCTCAGATGGCCCAGCTGCTTTAGACCATACCGCGGACTCTTCCCATTTACCCGCCAGGGGAAGACACTACGCTTTCCCCAATTTGGGCTCCTTTCCAGTCGGTGAAGTCTGGAGATTACTGAGTTTGTTAGCTGCTTTGTTCCTTCCTTCATTTTCCTCTTCGAACGTTTTGCTGATACTGGTATATGGAGGTGCCTGTTGCTGTTTTAGGTTTATTCCCCTAAATCAAGTCTTGTCAGTTTGATTTGTTGGCAATATTCATGTCTTTAGGTTTTACTCTCTCTGATCTACTTGGGGAAACAACTGAGGAGATTCCAAATTTCTTTGGTAACTACCAGAACATTTCAAGATATTTATACCTTTGAATGTTATTGCTATAGTAAAGAAAATTGATAAATATGCTTTCATAAGGCAGAAAGAAATCTGATAGCAGTTCCATGTGTGAGTTGGATGAACATCTCTTTAATAACAGGAACCTTGGCCCACCTGGCCTTGTTCATCACTTCCAGTTCTGGGGGTCTATACTCTCTAAGGGAGGAGAAAAGATGAAATGATAGGCACAGAAATGGTGCCCACTGGGACTAGGCTCAGATCAAATCCTGCAACTGATTATTTCCGCAGCCCTGAATGAGCTCCTCTATAATCTTCCTTACCTGAAAAGTAGAGATAATAACACTTCTATGAAGCCAAAGCACCATCTTCATAGCAGTTTTTCTTTGCTTTTAGAAGGAAATATTGGCAAAGAAGAGACAAGTTAAGGTCACTGAAATATCAGTTAAAATGAAATACTAAAGATCCCTTCAGATAGGATACTACTAAGCTGTTCTGTGGCCTCAGAACATCTGCAAATACTGAACTACTCAGTTGTTAGGATAAGTGGGAATGTTTAAGGAATGGTAACACTAAGGCATACAGGAGCATGTCACATATTTCTCCAAACTTGTCCATCAGGAAGGAATGTGGGGATCCATTTTACTATTGCTGTGACTACATAAATCCTACAGCATTGCACTCTGGGTAATTCTCTGACAACATTTGAACATGAAAAATGAATAGTGACAATCACATAACTCTAAGTGTCTCCACTTCAAACTGTCATCATGAATTGCTATGAAATTTAAAGAATTATAAGAATAATTCTTATGAAAGGCACTGTCACTCCAAATCTAGACTTTGCCTATTTCATAACTTCCAACACAAGACATTGCCTTTTTGACATATGTTAATGTATACTCTGAGAATACTTAAATTAGAAACAAATTTGTTAAAAGCTTTGCAAAAGAAATACACTGAAATGATGGCTGGTCTATACATACTTTAAATATTCTCTTTTATTAAACTTAACCAACTGGAGTCAACATTACACATTACCTGTGTTTTTGATGATTCATTCTCACCCATGGGTTCCTGGGGAGAGGAGCTGCACCTTATTCAAATCTGCCTTCCTGTTAGCAGAGGGCCTGGAGCTTGATACATTCACACTCTACACTCAAGACATGAGGAAGCAAGTCCACCCCTCGAGGGTGCAGGCTTCCGTACCTCTCTTTTATCATGCTTGTGTAATTCCTCAATTTTCATGCGCTCATGGGAGGAACTAAGAAACTAAGCGTACAAATTACATATTTTAGAAAAACAATCAAATATGTGACTACTTACTAGGGTTAATAAACACATATTGGAAGGAATAGAAGAGAAGCTGAGTGCAGACTGGAGTGACAGGGACCGAGAGCAGCTGATCTCCACAGAGTGAAATCAAAGGAGGACTCTGTCAGGAGCCAGCAGGTAAGCACAGGTCTGGAGAAAGGGCGAAAGCAAGCCGAGCAGCCGGAGAACCTGCTCCAGGAGAGGGGACGTGTCCCGGACAAGGCTGCTTTCTCACTCACGGGCACAGCTTTGATGACTGCATCCAGTCTCGTGGACTCAAGCCCCGGTCGCTCAGTGACGCCCAGAACTGCGTAGCCACCAGCGGCTCCCACCGCCCCTGTGAATGTCCACTGGGTGCCTCACGCTCGGCACCGCAAACGTGAGCTCTGGAAGCCTGCGTCGAAGCTGCTGGCGTCCACTGCGCTCTCGGGAGCCACCTCCCCCTCTCTCCGTCTGGCCTCATGCTCTTCCGAGACTCACACTCAGTCGCCAGCCAGTGCCGAGGGCAGAGGAGCAGGCCAGGCCCCGGGGGCTTCTGCTGCTCTCGCGCCGACCAGCCCCGCCCATTCTCCTCTGGATCCCACTGGACCTGTAGCTGCAGGGGTCACCTCGCCCAGCCTCGCTCCACGTGACGTCATCAGACTCCTAAATCGAGCCCCCTGGTCCGCAAGCCCCGCTGTCCCCCAGAGTCCTCAGTGCTTTCGTTGCCTTTCAAGCCTGCTCGCCACCCCTGACTTGCTCATTCAACTGCACTGGCCTCTGCTCTTCTTCAACTCCAGCCTCAGGACCTCTGCACTCGCGTATCTCTGTCTGCCCCGTGGACCTCCACCCTCGCCAGGTCCTTGTCCGGAAGGAGCCCTCCTGACCTTTCTGCGTGTAACTAACTGCCTTCCTACCTCCATGGATTACCCATCAGGCTTCCCAGCTCTACAGCAGCCCCTCCCCCCGATCTATGGGATGCATTCCAAGATCTTTAGTGGATGCTGAAAACCACAGATGGAACTGAGCCCCCATCAGCTATTTTTCCTATACATTCATATTTGGGATAAAGTTTAACTTATAAGCTAGCATAGTAAGCCATCAACAATAATAAATAATAATAAAAGAGAACGATTGTAATAATACGGCATAATGAAACTACCAGCATCACACCTCTTATACTTTGGGGCCATTACTGAAATAGGAGCCACTGGAACAAAGCACTGTGATCAAGACACAGTCCTTCCGCCAGCTGAGCTGCCACGCGAACGCGTGGCCGGCATGTACAGTGCGGACACTGTGCACAGAGAGGTGATTCGCACCCCGGCCAGTACAGAGGACCGTGCAAGACGCCGTCAGACGACTCAGAAGGATGTGCACCTCACAACTTAGAGATCACCACGCTACCGAACCCACAGAAAACAAAAGCACAGATGGGGGACACGGTTTCTCTATTCAGTGGGGAGAGGGCGGAAGGCGGAGGGGTCCCAGGAGCTCCCGGGAGGACGATGTGACGACGAAGGGCCAGCACGGAGGACGGGGAGTCAGCACTGCGCGCCTGATGAGAAGACGCAGGACAGGGACAGGAGCCGAGGTTTTCTGCACCTGCCAAAAATAATCTGCATATAGCACCTTAAAGTAAATACATACAGGAGCTGCTTCCCTAGGATAGGTTGCTGAATTCAAAGGTACATTCTGTGTGTGTGTTTTTTCCTGAAAAGCTGTGTCTACATTTAATTGCTCAGTACCGGTGTCACCTTTTAATTTATTATGAGAGTTTATGACTTGAGGAAAACCCGTGACAACCCGAGAACAACACAAGTCGTTGTCTTTAGCTCTGCGTATAAAACCAGGTTTTCCTGTGTTCGTGTTGTGTAAAGTGGAGAGATACAGTCTCTAGAAGTGGCCGGAGAGAGTGGGTTCGGGAAAGCGTCTAAGAACGAGGTTCATAGGTTTTCTGCTGCATCCGAGGGGCACCTCTGACCGGCTTCCTGGAGGCGGGAGTGGGGCCGGGAAGGCTTCCGGACTCGGGCGGAGTTCACGTCCGTCTACCTACCGAATACAGAGGAATCCTCCCTCCTGCTCGTGAATCTCCTCTGGCAGCCGGGCTAGTGCAAAATTGATCAAAAAGGCCTCGAAGTCACTTTCCATTCCATTCTAAAAGCATCATGACTCAAGTCTTAATCAAAAACAAACCTGCACAAAAATCTCAATGTGCCCTTTCCTTCCTGGTTTGTCATTTGCCTGTACACTGGCCACAGAAGAGGAGCTAATTGTCTTTGCAAATGCTGTCTGTTGTTTTCTTCTAAAATGAAACGTTAAAGAAATTTGTGATCATTTAGCATAATTTCCCTTACACTCTAAGGCCGTGAAAAGCGGCACCTTGAGGGAGGGAACGCGCGGTCAGAGCCACGTTCGCAGTCGAAGCGCCCTCCGGCCCAGAGCGCAGACCCGCCCCACTGTCCAAAGGACAGAAAGCGGCTGGGGCTGGTCCAGCGGCTGCGCAGTCCTGGCCGCATCTGGCTGCTCGGGGCACAGCGAGGGCCCGCGTGCCCTTGGGCCGTTCGCCCGGACCCTGGCAACCCGCCCGGCAGGGTGGGAAGCCGCGGCGTGGCCCAGCGCCTGCACACAGGGCAAAGCGAAACCCACGGGGCAAACGCGGACGCCGCCAGGGCAGCCTGACCGGAGCCTGCCCAGGGCTGCTGCGGGCCTGGGGACGAGGGAGCAGCCTGTGCGCAAATGCACTTAGATTAGATCAACAAACACGAAACACAAAACAAAGACAAACTTGGTCGGCAGCCAAAACCAAGCAGGGCCTCGCCCCGTGACATCCGCTTCTGTAGGGATCCACGCCCACCTCGGCCGGTTGCTGATCTGGCAACAGGCAAAATCCCATCCCGTGGAGCAATCACTTCTTTCAGCCCCTCTCAGCCAGGACACCGGCTGGATTCCTGACTCAGCTTAGGGTCCAGGCTGGTTTTCCTGCCCTTGGAGTTAAAGTCGGGCACTCTGCAGGGCGGACAGCTGACTCGGTTCCACCGCACGCCCCCGAAGAGGACGCCCGGCTGCCCTGAGATGCACGGCTGAGCAGAGGCCAGCGGGGGACCCAGTGCTCCCCGCCCCCTCACGAGGCCCCTTTCCTAACGCCCTCAGCTGTGGAGCACTCTGACCTCTTCTCCCATGAGCGCGCACGGGGCTCCTCAGACGCCGCGACATGGGGCGGCAGCAGCAGCCGTGAGAATGTGACCGGCTCCTCTCAGGCCAGACATGAGAAAATCCGCAGGAATAGGTTTATGATTGCTTAGAAATTAAGTCATACGCAAGTAGAACGTTCTCAGTTTCCGTTGCTCTTGTAGGTAAACAAAGAAATGACCCACATACAGAAAAATCTCTCTTGGGGTGGTCCCTAATTTTTAAGATCACTAGGGACTTAGTTCTGAGATCAGAAAGGCTCCAAACCACTACACAGTGCGCGTCTCGCTGATACGTTCGCTAGAAGATCCGCCCACCAGTCGGCCTCCACCGGGGCCGGCGCCCGTGTGGGAGGACGGGAAACACCAGCGTCCCCTCTCTCGCCGGCTCAGAGAAGGCACGCCGCGCCTGCTGGAGGCGCAAGGGCAGGGGAGGGGAGGGCCCCGCCAGAAGGCGCCGTCTCCCGCCAACCGCTCACACCTGGTCCTCAGGAGCAGCCCTCGCAGGCGCCAGCCGGCCGCACGCCGGCGTCAGACCGTCACTGCTGGGGACACAGCATCTCCACACATGCCGCCTTTGCGCAGGAACGCACGGCCGGGTGCATGTTAATAACCTGCGGTTCGACTGCTAGACAAATAGTTACCAACTCTAAATGCACGCGCCGTTTTCTTGACATTTACCTGCCTGCACAATTGGTGCTTGGGTCCAGGTCTGTAGATAAGCGATGGTAAATGCGTCAGGACCACACTCGGCTGCGGTTATCTGCAGTGTGATCAGCTGCTTATTTACACTGGCGCTTGTGCCTGCATTTATTACAGCCCTTATCTCCACAGAAGTAAATGCACATAGATTTGAGAAGCGCCTCCTAGGCAGGCAGGTGGACGGCTTTCGAAGACATAGGAACTTTCTTCCTTCAAGAAGGGGACAGACGGACAGAGGCGATGCTGTCGAAAGCACCCGTTTCCTGTTCTGAGCGGGGCCTCGGGCCCCTGGGGCCGGCGCCTGTGCGCTGTGCTGAGGAGCACAGGCGCCACCCTGCCGCCCACGTCCCTGCGTCCCCGCGAGCTCAGGCACGAGCCCTTCTCTGCCCTCACCGCGAGGGCGGCAGGGGGCAGGGTGCTGGGGAGCAGTGACCCCGCAGGCCCCGCCGCCCCTGGCCAGCCCGCCCAGCTCCAGCAGGGGGCGGACGAGGCCCCCGAGGGGAGCAGGGGCGGCGGATGGGCCCTGCAGGCGCTGGGGTCTAAGGGGCCGCGGTGTCCGGCGGTGCCCTGCGCTCGGGTCCCGCGATGACCTCACGGCCAGCGAGAGGGAAGCACGAATGGTATCTCCTGTCTCTTCACAGCCTGAGACAGACGAGCCGTCCGCGGGTCCCTGCTCAGCACACAGGCTGCAAACCCCTCTCCCTCGCACTCCCCACTGGGAGCCCCCCCGCCCCGCATGCTCTTGGCCTGTAGCAGCCTTATTTGCTCATTGGTTAATTGCAGAAAATTAGACCCAATCGCGACGTTATTCTGCCCATGAAAAGGGAGCCCTGGCCTTGGCAGAGTGCCAGGCGCTCTGACTCCGTGGGGGGAGGGGCCCGGCTTTTCCCCTGCTCTTCCTTCCCATCCGGAACCAGAGGGATTATCCTGCCTGTTTATTGTCTGTCTGTCTATCTGTCCATCTCTCTCTCTCTCCCACCCAGCTGTCACCTCTGCGAGAGCAGAGACAGGACATGTTTCATTCACATCTTTCTCAAAGCCCAGCTAACCAAAGAATCCAGCACATAATAAGTGTTCAGTAAATTGTGAAGGAAGGAGTCAGTGACTGGCTGTGACTATTTAGTGTACAAGTTATCCTAACTGATAATTTTGTAAAAGCTATTTTTATGTTGAGCCCGAGGTTTAGTTGAGTGGTTCCAGCGCCTGCCTCACAAACGCAAGGTCCTGAGTTTGATCCCCAGTAACCACATACAATGCTGGGTGTGGAGAGTCACGCCCACCAACAATCAATACCACATACCACAGTGCCGGGCATGGTGGCTCACGCCTGTCATCCCAGCACTCGGGAGGCAGAGACAGGCAGATTGCTGAGTTTGAGGCTTGCCTGGGCTACAGAGTGAGCTCAGGGCCAGCCTGAACTACAAAGCGAGACCCTGTCTCAAAAAAAAAAAAAGCTATTTTTATGTAAATTTTAGCCCTGGCAACTGTGTGTGTGAGAGAGAGAGAGAGAGAGAGAGAGAGAGAGAGAGAGAGAGAGAGAGAGAGAGAGAGAAACACTTCCAGGAGTCAAGTGAAATCTTGATTTCTAAGTACAGTTAGCCACGTTCTAAGCCCAGATACTCCTTCCTGATCCACACCTGCCTCTGTCTCCTCCGCAGCCGGGTTGGAGGCGTCACATCAGGGGCACAGGGGAGGATTCTCCTTCGCTTTGGTGTAAAGTCAGTGCAGACAGCATGGCCCCTCTAAGTCTGCGATTAGACTTAGGAAGATCAAAGCCAAGGGAACAGGGCATCTGGCTGCAGTAAAGCATATTTTTAACTGATGGGAGGGTGGGGCCTCAGGAGGGAGCTTTGGGAAGCGCCTGCCCGGGGCGGACAGAAGAGCTCGCTGCCGAAGCTCCAGAGCAAGCCCCGAGCCCGCGTTCCCCCCCACCCCAGCAGCGAGGGCTCTCCTCGGTCTTCTCTGCTATCTAGTTCACAATGAGGCTGCCCATCCCCCAGGCAGGTCTCACGCGGCTCCTTAGAGCTCAGTGAGCCCTGATCTCCCACTGTGACAATGTTCCTGGCTCTTCTAGAATGTTCCAAATCACCAGGATTCCGGAATGTCCCAAGTCACCAGGATCATGGTTAAGAAATACTCATCTGGGGCACAAAAGATTCAGTGATCGAGATAAGTAGTATTTTACTAAAATATCATTTAAAAAGCAAGATTACTGCAAACAATCCCTCATGCACTAAATACGAAAATTAAAACAAAAGCCAAGCCCACAAGAGTGAGGATCAGGTGAGATGGGTGAGGTCAATTCAGCAGGTGCAGGGTGGAGTCTGTATTTAGATAGCTTGTGATATTTTGGTCAAAACTTTAACAGTGGTGATGCTTGCTAGGGAGACCTGTGCCATGATGCTCACAGGCATGCAGGGAGGCCATCAGAACACGCTAATTTCAGTTCTTTCGCCAAGGAATGGCATGGCTGGGTCGCATGGTAGTTCTCTCATTGCTTTTGGAGGAACATCCATTCTTATTTCTTTAGAGGCCCTACTAAGTGTCATGCCCAGCAGCAGTGTACACAGGCTCCTTTGTGGTGCTCATTGCTGAGCGTACAGACGAGGAAATATGCTATCTATGTACAATGGAGCATTCTTCAGCAGGAAAGAAGAATAAAATCTTGTCATACACAGAAAAACGGATGGAACTGAAGATGATCAAGTTAAGCAACATAAGCCAGACTCAGAAAGACAAGGATCACATGTTTTTTCTCATCTGTGCAATCTAAGGGAGAAAAGATCGCATGAAAACAGGAGGGAAATTATTAGGGGGAGCGAAGGGGAGGGGGGAGGGGAGGATAATGGGGGAGTGGATGGGTCCAGAGTTTGTTATGCATAAATAAAAGGTCACATTGTAACCTACTGGTTAATATAATTAACCTACACCAATCAGAAAACACTGAAACAGCAGCGTGATGCTCGGGTTTACAGGGTGTATTCACAGTCGCAACCAGCAAATATGTGCAGCACAGGAACGGTCAGGGCTTGACAGGGCAAACGAGTCTCTAACAAGTTTGTTTGACCTTTGACCTTTGAGGTCCTTTGACCCCCTGATATCACCTGAGTCGTCTACGGGAAAGGAAGGTCTAGATCTGCCCGTGCAGGTTCCCTTACTGTCACTTCTAACACAGCACTGCGCGGAGCAGAGCGATTCCTGGACCAACCGAGGGCCCAGCCAGGGATGCGGCCTGCTGGAGGCCAGCATGGCGGCGTGGTCACGCGTGTGCAGTCACTCAGATTCAGCCTGAGGGCGTGTGACGGCCCAGGAACGGGCTCGGGGAAAGGCAGAGAACAGAGGACGCCACAGCAGACTGCGGGCACCAGGCAGCATCCCCACTATCCCGAGGTGCCCGAGACGGCCCACTGTCACAGGGGACGGTCTGTTTCGGGTCAGAGTTGGGTCCTAGCCCGAGACTGGCCGGCCCTCGTGAGAGGCTGAGGTGGACCAGCGATCAGGATGCCCCTGCCCCCAAGGCAGCAGCAGAGGAGGGCCGGGGCCCCACAGAGCCCGCTCGGGCCCTCCCCGGGCGCAGGACCTCAGGCTGGGCTCCTCCCAACCCACCGGTCTTCCGAGCCTTTAGTTCACAGGCCTGGGGGACAGTCAGGATTAAACTATAGCAACAGATGTACGAAGAATGTGCGATTTTGTTTTAAAAAGGTATAAAAGTTAAAAATTCCTCAGAAAACGAAAAGTAGTTTTAGGCCGCACCTGATCCGGGTGTACTACTCCTCGGTACATACCCGAAGAAATCAAAGGGAGCATACAGAGACTGACAGACAGAGAGATCAATTGATTGATTGATTGGAGACCAGATAACTAACTTTGAGAATGACACAGTTCTAGCCTAGGACTTCTCTCTCCTGTTGGTGTGGTGAAATTATTGTAATAAACACTGAGTAGGGAGAACCTCAATCACTTTTTATTGCTGACTGAAAATCAAAACTGTGAACAAGAATGCAAATAGAATGCCTCTCTTCTGCAGACACTCACCTACCTATTTTACAAGGAAATCAGCAAAGAAAACAAAAATACTGACCTCATAGGCTAAAAATAGATGAGATAAGATATTAATCACCTGAGTTTTCCAATTGCTCTTTTACAGTTACACAACTATGTAAAATGGTGGTGGACAGAAATTTGATTTTGCAGTTATTCTATTGATTTCTCATTAATCTCAGGTGTGAATGTATTCTGCCTCTGCAGTAAGTTGACCTATTTTGAATGGCATTTCATATCTTTATTTTAAATAGGATAATGTACTCGAATCACACTGGCTCAAGAGAACAGTTCAGTTTTCATCACTACACAGTCTCATTTCCATTTAAAACTCCTCGTAGCAAGTTAAGTTGGAAATGTGTTTAGAAAGAAGGCGCTGCCAGCGAGGGCTGTGGCCAGTGGGCACCGCCCTCTGTGCCCACGTGATGATAGTAACACTTTCGTTTCCTCTCATTAACTCCCTCACGCACCGTGGCCCGACCCAACTCCTAGGTCTCCTCTCTGGTGCTGATTTTTCATGTCTAGTCTCCAAGAATTTATTTCCCTGGGCCAGAGGCTAAGGGGCTGGCGAGCAAACCCATCGCCTTGCCCCCTGCAGACGGGGCCAAACCCATTTCCAGTCTCCCCTGCAGAAATTAATGATGCTACCGATCACTGACACATACGTGTGGGACACAGGCTCGGGTGGGACCGGCAGGAGCTTCCCACACTCAGTCTTCCCCGTCTTTCTCCAGGTTGGACGGATGGATGGAAGGGGCTGACTCCCTGGTCAGCCGCACGGGCGGCCACGCACTGTCGGGACTTTGGGCATCGGGACTCTGGGATTCACGTCACCGAGAAATCAGCATTCAAGAGTTACATTGTTAAGGTCTCTGGGTTACTCCGTGATGGCTATGAGCCTCCCCCTCTTACTCTCTAATGGGATTTCAAAAACCCCATCACACTGAGCTCTGGTATATTTTTCTGACAAGGTTTCATCTACTCCGTAAGCTGTGCAGCTTCGAGTGCTCTGAGTGTGGAATTTAACACATCTTGGGAGAAACCTCCTGCTTTGTTAATTCTGTAATGAAAGAATTCTATATGTATAAACTTTTTATTAACTTCAGAAGTCAAGCCGTTCTTCAAATTTGTCACTACTCCTCCCAGGGCCCTGGCACTGAGTATGACTCTTGTGCTTTTTCAGTTATCCGTTAGTCCAAAGAAAAAGAAAGATGAAATGAAACAGACTTCTGTTTATCCTTCTGCAGCACTCACAAAAAAGAAATCAAACATCTTGCCTGGCTCTTACTATGCCGTAATTTAGCCTTGGTTTTATTTACCATTTTAAAGTGAAACTGTCAGCTCTGTCATTGGACTGTTCACCTTTACAGAAAAGGTCACCCGAACTCACATCTCCCGCCTGTTTGATTTCTCTTTCAGAAGAGGGAAGGAGCAGGTGTCCCTGCACTTCTTACACAAGCAGCAGGTCACAAGTGTCCCACTGGCTTCTGAGGAAGAAGAGCAACTGAATATAAAAAAGAATCAAAAAGGAACTTCAAGCGTAGTAACATTCGTGTTTCAAAAGCAAAAACTTGAGGGTGGCTCCACTAGGCCCCCTGCTCTATGCCACAACTAAACCTTCTCCTTCTTCGAAAGCAGCAACCCACAAAATAAGTGGGCAACGCGTCTTTCTCTGGTTTTTTACTTAAAATTTAATTTGCAACACACCCAACTGTGGCTTCCACTCCCCTGTCTGGATGGAACCTACGGTTGCTCTGTGGGGGCGGGGCTGAGGCGGGGCGGGGCGGGGCTGGGGCGGGGCTGGGGCGGGGCGGAGCCACCCACCCCCATGGGGCGGGGCTGAGGCGGGGCGGGGCCGGCCACCCTGTGGGGCGGGGCTGAGGTGGGGCGGGGCCATCCACTCCCATGGGGTGGGGCTAAGGTGGAGAGGGACCATCCACCCCCGTGGGGGCCGGGCTAAAGTGGGGCAGGGCCGTCCACCCCCATGGGGGCGGGGCTATCCACCCTGTGGGGTGGGGCTAAGGTGGAGCGGGACCATCCACCCCATGGGGGCGGGGCTGAAGTGGGGCAGGGCCGTCGACCCCATGGGGGCGGGGCTGAGGCGGGGCGGGGCTATCCACCCTGTGGGGCGGGGCTGAGGTGGGGCGGGGCTAGGGGCGGGGTCGCAAGCCCCTGTGTGGCAGGAGCTGAGCACCACGCCAGCGGCCGCCGCGTCTGCGCCCGTCACTGTGAACACTCGGGACCCTGAGGTGAACGGACGGTGGCGGGAGGCCCTTTCGCCGACCCTCGTCCCGTCACCGAAACGGGGACCCGTAGCTCTGAGAGCCGCGTTTACTGCTGACAGGGAAGCGCGGCTTCCGAAATGACCCGCGTCACACTGCATCGTACCTACGGTCACTAGGTGCCAGGGCGACCCTGTGGTTGTAGCCCAGGCCATCTTTGCGGAAGGCCGGGCCTCTAAAGCAGTCATCTAATCCTTCATCTAATCCAGGATGTGACTCTCCGGTCTGGCTCGAGATTCAGTCCGGTGTCCTCTGTCTGAAACGGCTTCTCGAGCTCGCAAACACGTTCTTCCATCCCAGACCAAGGCCCGGGAACACGAGGACCTGGAGGTGAGTAATCCGCGAGAGCGGGGAGAGGGCGGGGGCCGCCCAGCGCGCGGGAGTCAGCCCCGGCCCGAGCCCCTCGCTCGGGGCCAGCCGTGAAGCTGTCTGGTTCGCGCCACGGCCGCTCTGCTATCCACATCCGCGCGAGTGTTTGCTGAGCGCCTACCGCGCGCGGACATTCCCTCCGGGACTGCAGTCTGCAAGGGGACCGGTTCCGCGCAGTGTACAGAACCCTACTCATTCTTCATTGCCTTTATTATGCCCGCTTAGGCCATGTGTCACTCCTTTTATCTTTTAATATATAGCAGCATTTTTATATCATAACTTCTTACTGTTCCAAGTGCCTAATTTTATAAAATTCTTCCCAATATGATCATAATTTTTATCTTCACTGCGAATCCAAGCCTCCAATCAGGAAATGCAAAAAGACCAAGCACGGTTCCTGGGTGAGGGCACTGCCCCCGTGCCAGCTGGAGTAGCGGCACCCACGGCACTGGCCTGCAGCTGAGTCAGGCTGTTCCCAGTCCAGCCCGCACACTGCACACTCAGCGGCTCCGGCCTCTGCCCCGTGAGCTCCCTCCAGCAGGGCTGCGGCTCCCTTTCTCCGCGCGACTGCGTGTGGCCGGCAGGCCGGGTCAGCCACGCCCCTCCCCCGCGTGGGGACACCTCCCCCGACCTCAGGAGGGGACGCGCGGCCCCAAGGGCAGTTCCGAGCCGTGGGAGAAGCTCCACCCACCGTGGTCTCTGTCCAGACCGAGAGGACCCGGGATCAGCCTGTGCAGGTGAACAGGAGGCTCTGGAATCAGCGTCTGGGCTTCTAATCTTGTCTCCAGGGTTGTTACTTAAGCTTGACTGTGTCACCGTGATGGGCTTGGGGCTGCCCCAGGGGCTGGTGGGGCGCACTTCTGGGTACCAGGGCAGGACGTGGCGGGGCGACCGCGGTCTCTGACCCTCTCCTCTCCAGCGCTGTTCTGACCACCGTGAACTATGCGTCTTGCCGCTCCCAGGCCTCCTGCCACCGTGGAACGGACCCTGCAAACTGGAGCCCCACTCTGTGCGTGGGTACTGGTGTTGTGCCCCTCAGGAAAGCTGGCTATCACCAGGACTCGCCCTGTCTGTGTCTTGGGCTGGCCCTGACTTCCTCTGCTTCTATTTTCCAATTGCAATATGGCGATAATGCTAATACTTATCTCCCCGCGCTCATAAGGGGATTAGGCTGGTAAAAGACTGGAACAGAGCCTTCATCAAAGCAGACTTCACGTTCATGAAAATAATATAAATACACACAATCAGAGAAGATGGGTGGATCCAGACAGGCTCTCACCTGGCTTCCTCAGATCCAGCAAGTCGGCGTCAAAGAGAGTGAACCGAGGGACGAACTTGGGCTGGGCGTGGCCCGTACACAAGGCCCCTTCCAGCAGTGGACATGCCTGGCTGGGTGGGCTGCAGAGGGGGAGGGGCAGCCTGACCTGTGGAGCACGGGCCATCTTCGGCCAGCCATCCCAGGGCAACCAGGCCCAGTGCCACTGCCCATCTGTCTGCGATGCGGGGGCCTCTTCCAAGCCCCCTGGGATGTCAGAAGCTCTCCGTGGGCTCCTAACTACTGTGGTAATGTCACCTGCAAATATGCCATTGACTTCCTTGCAAGAGAAAAAAGAGATCTGGAAATGGAGTTGGAGAGAGGCAGAAGAAAGGAAGGAAAAAGAACAGATGTTTAGCTAAAAATAAAGAAAGAAGAACTCGAAAATGAATGTATACCACCTGCATTTGAGACAAGAATGAATTATCAGCTGAGAATCAGACTAGATCTCCACAGGCCATCTTCCTTTATCAGACCCAACACGCACCTGTTTCCCGGATAAACGGCCTGGGAGGGGCCAGGCCCCAAGCGGAGGAGGGAAGCCCGGGGCGTGGGGCCCACAGAAGGGACACTCGGCGGACTCCGCCAGGAGACTCACAGCCCTCTGGAGGCTCAGCCAGCTGGGTTCTAATCCTCAAAAATGTCTCATTAAAAAAAGCAACCAAGACCTGGCGGGCATGTCCCTGAGGACAGTGGGACAGGGAGGCTCGGAGTATGAACTGATGGCCTGAAAAGGGGATACACAACGTTTTTGAAAAGTACTTGGAAAAATAAATTCAGTAAAACAATATTCTCAGTGCAGTACAAGGAGCAGTATAAGCACAAAAATGCATGTGTGCACACTTTCCAGAAACTACCTGCCGGGCTGGAGATTTAGCTCAGTGGTATTATGCCTGCCCTGTAAGTGCAGGGTCCTGAGTTCAATTCCTGGTACAGGACCAAAACAAACAAACACCCACCACTTATGATACCACTTAATAGTAAAATCACATGTTTGCATGTGTGTTGTGAGTATACCACAGAGAACATACTAAAAAGAAAGCACATCTATGCAAAGATAAAGCAGGTTCATTCCAAATCATTTCCTCTAGAAGACAAATAGAATAATATTAAAGAAACATATTTTTTTTCTTCAAACTTGTCTATTATTCTACACTGAGGAGAGCTTTCCCCCACTAGATAGAAAAGTAACACACTTACTCTAGGAATTCAGAATAACGAAATGAAAACAGAAAATAAAAACCTATCTCGCTATTAGAGATCACTTCTGTTGAGTTTTGTTTTCCTTTTTCTTTGTCAATTTAGTACAGATGTATTTCCATGTCAATAAGCGCAGGTCTGCCTAATTGTGCTTAATGGTTCTTGAGTCCTCCACTCCAGACTTCACTTACCCAATCAAATATTATTGGACTTTTATCTGGTTTCCAGTTTTTCACTATTAGGAGCAGGAGTTAAGTTTTTTAATAGAGCAAAAAGGAGACTACATAGGAGATAGATGCGTGCAAGAAAGGCTAAGCAGCACAAAAATACTAGCAATTTTCATCTGTGGTGTAAGTGAGACTGCACAATATGTGAGGCCTGATGGAAATGGTATGAAAATGTTTACATCAAACTTTTTACTGTAAAAGACACATTCCCATTAACTCCCATCAAAATGCTCCCTCTGGCTTTGAACACACTTAACCCACCGCTCCCGCCACTTTCCGCAGCTGCTCTGGCGTCTCTTTCAGGGAGTCTTTGCTTGCAGGCTCCTGGCTGTCTTCATGGCCTGAATCCACCAAAATGTTCACCTTTCACGGTCACTGTGGCTTTGAGGAAGAGCGAGAAGCATCACGGTCCCGATCTGGTGAATACGGTGGAGGAAAACACGAGCATGTTTTCAGCAGGCTGCGCTTCAGCTGGACGGCGCTGGAGGACACGGCGCCATCAGGCCACTCAGCAGAGGCCCCGACGGGCCTGGGAGGAGGGTGCGCGTGGCGGGAGGTGTGTCCGGAGCAGGCAGCGCGCTGAGGGGGATCCGTGGCCGAGTGTCCCGGACCGCACTGTGCTTAAAAGACTTTGAGCCTCCACCACGTGCCTGGACCGGGCCTCAGTCGCACGAGGGATCGCTCACCGCGGTGACGTCCCCGACTTCAGCCGTGCTGCTCCCGGTGGGCCGAGCAGAAGAGGGCGGTCAGGTGGACAGATGCGGGCAGGACTACACCCTGTCCTGTCGCCAGGCCCAGCATCGCCTGGCTCCGAGGTCAAACCGAGGCACAAGTAGAGAGGCAGAGGCAGGAAATGCCGGGAACGCGCGGCCAGGCCGCTTGTGCCTACGCGGTCTGCCGCCACCGGTTCAGCCGACTGGGAGTCGACCGCACTGGCCAAGCCCGTTCCGAGCGTGCGCTGCGGGCCTCGTCACCACGCGCTCCCGCAGGAACGCGGAGCCGCCCACGCAGCACTCGCACCGGGCGCTGACGCAGCTCGGAGCTGGGACGGAGCACGCCGACAGCGGGCGCGGGGTGGCTCCGCTGCGGGACGGAGCCTCTCGGCGTCGGGAGGGGGCTCCAGAAGCCAGCACCCACCGACCCGAAGGGCCCGCTGAGCCGAGAACCCTTGCTTCTCCACGTCTCTTTGCTGCGAGCGCCCGAGGAGCCGATTCCAGCACCTTCCAGACAGAAAGTCGTCCTGGATCCTGCGGCAAACGGTGTCCCGCTGCAGCCCTTATCCTTCTGCCTTCAGACCCGAGTCCTCTTTCAGGAACTGCGCACCGGTGACCCGCAGATAAGTCAGGAAACTCAGGAAGGCCTGGGCCCTGGGGCCTGGGGTGGGAAGGCTGCTGGCGGCCACGTGGGCGGCGGGGTGAAGGGCGCTCGGAGCCGTGTCACTTGGCCGAGGCCTGAGGGCTAGTGGAGCCACTGGCGACCGAGAGCTCTCCACACGCGTGCCAAGGCCCACCGTGGGAGAGCCGCTGCCCCGGGAGGCGAGGTTCACAGGGTGTGTGGGTCACGTGCGGCCGCAGACACCCCACTCTCGGGTGCTGGTGCCGCGTTTAGCCTGGTCCTTGGCACTCCGCGGCTTCTCCCTTCCTGCCAGCTCCACACCCTCGGTGCTGACCCGCGCTCGGAGGGCACGGCGTCTCGATGCCAACGTCCAGGGCCTCAGAGCCGCTCTCCTGCTTCCGCTCTTGCCCGGCCTCCCTCGCCCACCCCGCCGGCAGCCAGAGGCAGCTTGGCAGCAATCGGGCTTCTGCCCCGTCTCCTTCCCGCCTTCTGCGTCCTCCACGGGCTCCGACTCCTCTCGGGGCAAAGCGCAGGCCGTGCCTGACCCGCACCTGCCGCTCTGGTAACCCCACTTGTTGTCGTTACTGGTGAAGCGCAGGTCGCTGTTACACCGCTGCGTGTCTGAGCTTCAGGCCTCGGAGTCCTTCGTCGCTGCCACGTTACCACGGCTGGTGCCGCTCGCGCGCCTCTGTCGGTGCCACGGCGAGTCAAGCTTCTCCCGCCTTCCCCAGCCCTGCGCAGCCCGGAGGGCGCGTTGGGCACGCGGACGTGCGTCCTCCGGCTCCGGGAGGAAGGCGGCAGTGGTGGCCTCTCGTGGTGTCTCCCTGCTCGCCGGCTCCCCGGCAGCTCGCGTCCACGCGTCTTGACGTCTCTCCCAGCGTCCTCCGCTCCGCTCGGGAAGCACCCTCAGCCCGCTCTCCCACTCGCTTGTTCTTCTCATCTGTGCAGAAGACGCCGTTCGCATCTGCGTTTCCACTTCCCAGATCTCCGCTGCTGCTTCCCGCTGCTGAGGACCGGCCAAGGGCGCCGCCGCAGCCGCCCCCACTGCCCCGCCGGCCTTCCTCCCTGTCCCCTGGGCTGTTCCAGCCGGACAGGACCCTCCCGAGAGAAGCGAAGGAAACTCCTCTCCTGACCCCAGGTCCCCCTCCAGGCGCTGCACCCGCCACCGTCAGCGCCTCAAAGCAGCCACGTCTCCGTCCGCGCCACCCCCCCTTCCGTCTCAGGCTCACCCCAGCGGCCTCGTGTCCCCAGGGCCCGCAGGATCCTCCTCGGTGTGGCCACCACGTCCCCCACCGCCACACCTGGGGTCAGCGGGCCTCACTCCGCATCCTGGCAGCAGCTCCCCTGACTCACGCTGGTCTGCGGCGCTTCCTGCCCCTCACCCCGGGGACAGCCGTCTGGCTGCCCCTCAGCCCGGGCGCTGGTCCCTCTCAGTCTCTCTGACCGTGTCCCCGGGGTCCGGACGCGAAGGGGGACCTGCGGAGCTCAGCCGGGGCCCTTCTTCCCTCTGCGACTCTCGGTGGGCTCAGCAGCTCCACACTGTCCGTCAGGCTCCGGCCCTGAACTGCAGACGGGCCTGTGACACCCGCACTTGGAGCATCGCAGGGAGTTCCAGGCCAAAGCTGGGCCCGCCCCGCTCGGCTGCCCGCCCCTTCTCTCTTGCCTTCTCCGGCCTTCTCCGGCTTTCTCCGTCCTTCCAGCCGAGGCCTCCGCGCTGCCCCTGAGGGCTTTCTTCCCCTCCCCCTCCCCTCCGTGCGCCACTCCCAGCAGCTCCTCTCCGGTAGCTGCCACAGCATCCCCAGCGCTGGCCTCGTTTCCATTCCTCACCCTCCGGGGTTGACTCTACGAAGGTTCCCAATGTCCCCTTGTGGAATATTATTCAGATAACATTATTCCTTCACTCTGAATCTATTGGCCTCCCTCACTGGCTGAATAAGAGCCTGAGCTTTGCAGCATCACGATGAGCCTCCCCGCCCCCCCCCCACAGTTGTTCTCTAGGCCTCGCCAGCACCCCGACCTCTGACTGCCTCCTGAGGAGCTGAGGCATCTTCCAGGCAAGGGCCTTGGCACCTGCTGCTCCTCCTGTCTGGAACATGCTTCCTTTTTGTCTCGACCCGCCCATCATCCCTCACTGCCTGAAGACTGTTTGCCCGATGGAAACAAGACACCCATTTCCTAATTCCTACACCGTTTAAAGCTTCGTCCAGCCTTACTTTCCGCCATAAGACATCATTTCACTGCGTCTATAGTTACTTGCCCGCCCCGACTTTATGGCTAGTGTTTAGTCGGAACACTGAGCAGTGGTAGAATTAATGAACGGATACATGAAGGACCTCTGTCTTGATTTCTTGAGTTCATTCTTCTATCTCTCTGGTGATATTAATTATACTTCAAAACTCTGTTCCCACTTCCCTATGAGCTGTTTTCTCAGATGTAAATTTTTCAGTTCATTGAGTCTATAATTCTGCTATTTGTCTCATCTTGGCTGGTGGTTTCAAATGTTCGAAGGTGCTGTTCCCTTATGAATAATCTGTGTGGCCAGATCCCTGGAAGGTACTCTTCTGATCTTGCTCAGTTGGCCCCCTCCAGACCAGCCCATCTTTCTTTCTACCTCACACCCTCTGGGCTTCCAGAACTGAATTTCAAAGATGACTAATCAAGGAGAAGGAGCTGCCAACAGTGTAAGATGAAAGTGAGATGCGGGAGGTCACCGTGAGTCCAGGAGGAAAGCACAGAGGGACAAGAGACACGAGGGGGACAATCACTACTCCAGAAGAGCAAGGCTGTCAACATCAATACACAAGAAACAGCCTAAGTGATGAATTAGAAACATTTCATCATTAAGAAGTAAAGTCCTAATGTGCTTAGACAATGAATTTTCTTCTATAGAAGTTGTTTGAAAGGATATCTTCTACAAGAACTTGCTTTCTTCCCCACAACGGGCTGACTGTGTTTGTCAAATGCATTTCCCAGCTGACTGTGCTGCGAACCCACCTGAATGAAATCAGAACTAAAGTCAAATACCCCAACAGAATCTGGAGAGGGGCTGGCACACAATCAACAGGCTCAGCACATGGTAGCCCAGTAGGCAGCCACTTAGCAGGTTGGCTGGCCCCAAGAGACCGGATGTTAACACAGCACAAACCGGGCAGATCCGTCCCTCTGGAACCCCGGGTCCCCCCCTCCCCCTGCTCTGTGCTGCTCCAGCCAAGGCTCCTCGGCGCACAGGACTCTCCTCCCTACCCCCCACTCTGGCCTGCAGAACTCCAAGGTTGCTGCACAGTGAGCCTGCAAAGCCCTCATCAAAGAACTGTGTTCCCCCAACCTGTCCCTCCTTCAGAGTGCAAATAGGATGATCTCTAGACAGCTTCCGGAGACAGGGGTCTGGGCCCCCAGAAAACGATATACAAGGCGTAGACCTCATTGAACGTGTTGTGCTGAGGACACAGGGCCCACCTGATGCAGAAGCTGGGCTGACGGCTCAGGGACATAGAAAGTCCTCTACAATTCCTCCAAAGGCAGAAGATGGCGGATGAAGTTTAATGGCCAATTTGCTACACTGAACCAAAGTCTGGCCCTGGGAGGTGCTCGGCCCGCGCCTGCGGGTGAGCCGCCAGTGTGACACTGTAACGGACCAGCTGCCGGT
Organism: Thryonomys swinderianus; assembly: GCA_004025085.1. NCBI lineage: Eukaryota > Metazoa > Chordata > Mammalia > Rodentia > Thryonomyidae > Thryonomys > Thryonomys swinderianus. Next base: position 25,196 of record PVIC010018241.1, read on the forward strand.
AAACCTTGCTCTGTCTCCAGCCCGCTCGTCTGTCTGTCCCCGTGGGTTCCCTACAGCGCCACAGCTCGGCTGCAGCTGCCTCGGCAGTCCTAACGGCGATCTGAAGGGTCAAGGCTCCTCCACCGCACCGCACGCATTTGGACTACGTCCCAGAGAAGAGCACACGCTCTTCCAAACTGGAAGGATGACAGAGCAGGGGCAGCAACGGCGTTTCAAAGGAAGGCAAGAGCTGGGCCTGCACAGAGGAGCCAGCAACCGAGAACCAACAAATTACACCCGATGTTGGTATTAGTGTCCTAAGCCACAGTGACGACACCTACAGCAAATGCCGGTAACACGCAGACATGTGCTATGTGAGCCACGCCTGGCCTCTCGAAGAATTCTTGACTAATACCACGAAGTATGAACTTCTGGGCCCAGCGCTGAAGGCTGTGTTGCTGGAGTCAACGGGGGGACATACATGTTGATCCGCAACAGCAATCATTATATACCATTAAACGGAAAACAAAATACACTGCTACCGAACCACAGTGCAGCTGCTATGAAACATCTCATTCTCCTCTGGTCTATGACCTCACTGGCAGGAGTGTATTCATTTCTGGTGGTCACCCCACTGGATGACTAAATACAGTAACAACTCAGTGTCTGATAGCTCTGGGGACAGAGTCCAAAACCAAAATGGCAGCAGAGTTGGCTCCTTCCGAAAACTCCAGTGAGGGTGTGGCACGGGCTCTTCTCTTAGCTACTGGCAGCCCCGGGTGTTACCTGGGATACACCTATAGATATATCATTCAACCCTCTGTCTACGTGCGGTGCAAGTTCTCCCACTGGGTCTTCACATGTCTTCTGCCATGCATGTTTGTTGACATCTCGAGACTTCTAGTCCATTGTGCCGGACTACAGCTCATTCCCACAATTTCACCTTAACCCGACTCCCACTTTATAGACCCTGTGGCCAGATCAGCTCACATTCCGGAGTTCTAGGGGTTGAGACTTGGACATATTTTTAAGGGGGACACAATTCAGTCTATAACAAGGAGTTGGTCCTTTCTAATGAGGTTACAGAAAACACAGCGGAGGGCTCCACTTCCAAGTGGAATTCCACAGACCAGTGGGAATTTGTGTGGGTGTTTCAAAGGTTCCGCAAGTACAGATTCAAATTGCATTTGAAAATACATGGAAAAGCCATCACATACAGTCAGATGTGATATATCATTTATGAACACCAGCATGAAGCTTGTTCTTCCAGAATAGCAAGAGTTCTTTTTCCAAACCCAGGAATAAAACTCCACACAGTACCTCTCTTTATATATTCAAACCTTTCTTAGTAGGTGATGATTTTTAAATGACTCTATCTTTCCATTGCTTTGAATTCAAGCACTGTGCCCTATTGCATAAGAATACAGACGCTCTTTAACTTTCCCAGTAAACTATTTGGAAACAAAAGGTATCGTTTAGTCCAACAGTCACCTAACCTAACCTCAAGGTTCAGCCTACCCTAGTTTAAATGTGCTCAGAACGCATAGGAACGTAGAGCTGGGCCAAGTGACTAAGCACACACCTCCCGTGTAACAGAGCACTGCGTGTCTTGTGTGATTTATTAACTATCGAGTTGACACTGGACAGCAGAATGCTCTGGTTCCACCTCGGTGCCACAGCAGAAGTGGAAAAACAAAAAGCGGAAACTTTGTAACCCAGGGCCCTCTGAGTCAGCCAGGAGGGTTCTGAAGCTTAAATGGAAGGAACGCAAGGAGGGTGTCAGGTAGATGCCAGGCAGGAAGGATGGCCTTTCTTCGGGGGACAAGTGACGAAACCCAAGCAATCTAGCACAAGTAGAAAGGGGAGTTCGCTGCTTCCTCCAGGGTGTTTCCTCTTCTGCTCCTCACTGTGTATCCCCTGTACAGTTTCCTCCATTTCTATGCTAGCACTGCCTCGAACTGGTCCACTTCTACTCCAGTTTGGCCCATGTCTCTGAATTACAGAAGTTGAAAGGCTGAAAGCTACATTTCCCACAGGCCTTTGCAGCTCGTTTCCCAAGACGGCCTAGTTCTGCCTCGTGAAGGGCAAGTGACCAATGAGCGAGGAGCCTGGTTCTCTCAGCAAACTGCGGACAGGAATACACAGACCATCGTGCGGGCTCTGGAAAGGGCTCCTGGCTCTAGAGCTCAGGGTCCTGGAGGCTGTGCTGTGTGGGGCAGTGCCGTGCCGTGTCACTAATGGTCGCATGCGGTGGCTCCTCTGGTGACGGCAGTTCCTGGCTGTGTGGCCTTCAAAGCTGGCTCCTGAAGAGTCCTGGAGATTGTGCAGACCACGGCTGACACGGCAGATTCCGCCTCCCCGGACCTGCCCCGATGATGTCCAGACCTGTCCTTGAGCCCAGACCGCTCTCCGAAGCACACGCCTCCCCAGCTAGACGGGCCTGCGCGGCTCCACCTCGGCAGGCAGCACACGGAATCCAGGAGCTCTCCGCTCAAGTCTGCTGACGTCCGTCCCTTCTAACGGGTCCTCTTCTTTCTCGCTTACCAAACCCCCAACCCGAAACTCACCCTAAATTTAACTTTCATTCTCACCTTCAAGTCTGATGAATGACGGTCCTTCTCGCTCAGTGTCCTCAGAGCAAACACTTCCTGTTTGTTTCGCTGCCCTGTCCCGAGGCTCCACGCCTTGCTACGTCTTGCCGAGATGCTCTGTCTCCTGTTTCAGTCTGAACTCTCCACTCCATCCCCGAAGTCGCCTTCCGTGCCCCCGAGTACGACCTCATCACCCTTCTCCCGCGCGCGTGCAGAGCTTCCCATGGCTGGGGTCCTCGGGCCGAGCGAGCGATGCATGAAGGAACCTGTGTGGCGGGACAGGCTGGAAACCCTCACATCTGTGTTCTAACTCTCCTGAGACCCCTTTCCCGGTCTCCTTTGCGGTTGCAGGGTTGTTTATTTGTGTCAGGGATCAAACTCAGCACCTCGCAGTCACCAGGTCTCGCAGCACCGCTGAGCTACGTCCCCGCCCTGCGGCTGGGCAGTTCGATTCTGAGTCAGGCCTGACAATCCCCAGTCCATACGGAACTGTGTAATGAAGCACCTAGAACCTTAGTGATCCAAAAACCAGCACTTATTATTTCTTACAAGCCGCCCTTCTGTCGCTCTGGCCGGGCTCTCTCGTGCCCTGTCACCTGCGTAGCCCAGCTGGCACCCACTAGGACAGCCACTCGGTAGGCGAGCTCACTGGTGCTCGCTGGCGACTCACTCTCCAGCAGCGGGACCGGCTTATTCTCGCAGTCCGGGCGGAGTGTGAAGAAAAGCTAAAACACGCAAGGCATCTAGACATCTAAGCTCGGAGCTTGACCCACCCTCTTCACCACACTCTTTTAGCCAAAAACACTAACAGTTCAGCTTAGAATCACTAACAGGGAATGGACTCTTCCTCTTAGTGAGAAGGAGCTGCAAAGTCTTATTGCAAAAGGAGACAGTAAAAAATCATGGGTGCTTTTCCAATTAAATTAACACAGCTGTTCACTAGATGTATGGCCTTCAGCCAGCGTCTTCTCTGGACCTCACTTATTTCCTCTGTAACACAGGAAAAGTATTACGCACCTCACAAAGTGACCAAAGATGTTAAATGAGATCCTAGAGGTACGAATCCTTAGCAGGTAACTTGGTGCAAAGCAAGTATTGCATAGTCTGTCACTATATTTAGTTTTCATATCTCCACAAAGTGCTAAACGTTTCCTGTTTTATATAGTCATTTATATAAGCTCAGCAAGTATTTGTCAAATTAACTATGTACCTCCCGCTAACTACCACTGAGGCTGACAGTCTTTTAATATCTTGTTGCGTTTCTAGGCCTACCACACTTGGACTCTGGCGCATCTGAAATAATTCTGTCCAAGCTTGACATATATCCTCCAGCTGTTCACACGCAGGCAGTCCTCTCCATGTGTATGTGGGGTGCAAGCACACAACTCACGTTCTCTAAATGAACCAGCAAGAGCAATCTCTGCAGGAAAGAATGTATACGAAACTTCCAAGTTAGGACTTTTCCACTTTCAATTTACAACAGATCAAAAGTCCTCAAGGGCCGGAGATTTAGCTCAGTGGTTCCGGCACCTGCCTCATAAGCACAAGGCCCTGAGTTCGATCCCTGTAACCACATACAATGCTGGGCATGGTGGCTCACGCCCACCAGCCATCAATACCACATACCACAGTGCCGGGCGTGGTGGCTCACGCCTGTTATCCCAGCACTCGGGAGGCAGAGGCAGGAGGATTGCTGAGTTCACGGTGGCTTACCTGGGCTGCACAGTGAGCTCAGGGCCAGCCTGGACTACAAAGCGAGACCCTGTCTCAAAAAAAAAAAAATAGTCCTCAAGGGCTTGTGTATCAGCTCTCTTCTGCAGGGCTCTAAGAAGATACCTGAAAATGGGTGACATGTAGAGATGAGCTTCTCCTGAGCTCACGGTGCAGGGGCTGAACGTCTACATTGCACGGTGCTGACTCAGGAAGGGTCCCCACTGTGTCCCATCGCGGCACGAGCGAGATGAAGAGATCATGCAGAGAGACAGAACTGACGGCACCAGGAAGCCAGCAGTGCGCCTAACAACAACTTGCTTCCTTCCCCTTCCGGGGTCCGCACTTCCGGTGAACCAGCGACCTCCTTCTCGGCCCTCGTTACAGTCTCACCGCTGTGTCCAGTGTCACACCGAGAACCAAGCTGCGAGTCAAAACAACCCCAACCATGGCAGGCACCCACTGGATCTTCTGAAGAGGCTCGTGCATTGGTTGCACACGTGACCCATGTTTCGTGCTTCCCAGACCCACAGTGCCTTTTCATACTGCCTCTGGGGTTGGCAGTCGGACTTGTTCTGTTTTGAGACAGGGTCTCTCGCCTTGTAGTTCAGGCTGGCCCTGAGCTCACTGTGTTGCCTCCAACTCACAGCAATCCTCCTGCCTCTGCTCCCGAGCACTGGAGTGACAGGCATGAGCCACCACACCCAGCACTGTGGTGTGTGGTACGGGGATTGAACTTCAGACCTCGTACCTGCAAGGGTGACACCAGAACCACTGAGCTAAATCGCCGTCCCACGACTGGACTTGCTTTAACCAATGGGATGGTAGCAAACTTGATACAGATAAAGGCTTTAGACATAATTGCTTTGTTCACTTTTTCCTTTTATGGGCCAATACCACCAGTACGAAAATATTCTGGAGTTAGCCTACTAGGAGGGTGTGAGAAACAAACAGAGAAGGGATTCGTTGCAGATGAGGTCATTTAGACTGGCCAGGCACTGGTTCACAAATGCTTGAGGAAGACTAGTCAAGATCACCAAACCTGATCATATTAACAGAATTCCCTCATTAATGCACACACTTATAAGAAAAAACTAAGTAGCTATTGTGTAAAGCTTGGGAATGCTTTGTTATGCAGCAGTAGCTAGCTGATACAAATCCAAACTGTCATTCTCATTGCCAAGTCCTCCATGAGTGTCTCTTCATTTTATACCTTTGAAGGAGGAAAACAAGGGAGGATTAGCTCCCAAATCAGCAAGTCAGTCAATGAATGTGCATACTGGAGGCAAATATCTGGGCTACTAAACTGACCAATGAACGCCTTGTTTCAAATCTCTAGCAGAAAGTGAGTGCTTAGAATACTCAAGTCGCCGCCTCACTCTTAAACTGTCTTTGAGGGTGATTTGCTCGTAGACAAGCACAAGGGAACAGGAAACCCTGACTTGTGCTGCCTCCAAGGAACCTCACTGGCTCCACTCTCAGAGCTAACAGAGTTTAAAGGAGGACACTCAGCAGAGCCATGCCTCAGTTTACCTGCAGGCTCGAGAGGGACTGTGTGAACTGCATTATGAATGGGAGGCCCAGAACCCTGTTTAAGAATTGCTGCTATTTTTGGATTGTAATTACATGGCATACGTTCAGCTCTCTATTGTCTGGCTAATGGATGGGAGCCACAGCATAAAAATAATGCCATATAACTGATACTTTTTTAAAGTCCAGTATTGAAATGCATTATGGTGAAAAATATATTGGCAGTGAAATTACCTTTCTAATTGCATCTCATTCAGAGCCACATTAATTTACATTTCCCGAGCACACACCGCCCAGAGAGGATGCGTCACCCCGGCCGCTGTGTGCGGTCGCTGGTGTCCAGGTGCCGGCCAGAGTCTCTGTGGCAGCTCTTCAGCTGCGGGGCGGAAGCCTCACTTCCTCGTTTTCTTGTCCAAAATAACTCTCACTTTTCTCGTGTCCCTGCAGCCATCTGACTCTGAACTCTCCAGGCCTTGGACCCCTGGCTCCCGAGCCCCCCGTGTGCCCCTGCACCTGAGGGGTCACCGAGGGCCCGGCTGCTCGCCGGACGTCCACAGCAAAGCGCTCAAAGATGCTCTGTCCCGAGGGACCGTGTGGGACGCTTACATTCCCTCAGTTCACGTGAATTCCTCGAGTTAGTAACTGGCCAGCATCTTGTGCATCACCTCAGGGGTCCATTCCCACCTCCTCGGGGGTCAGTGTGCTACACACGCAGCTTGGAGTGAAAGAACACATATGTGCACTAAAGGCACAAGAAGATCTCTCTCCCTCTCTCCCCCCTCTCTCTCCGTCTCCCTCC
>PVIC010018242.1:0-23250 GCA_004025085.1 Thryonomys swinderianus
TGGCGTTCTGCTTCAAAACCTGTTAGATCGCACACAGCCTCGAACCCCGTAGATGCACATCTGGAAAAGTAACCCAAGGAAATGACATAAGGATGAGGGAAACGTAGCTTGAGGGTGTTTTGCCTCCAAACGGGACCCAGGATCTGTTTGCTTTCCCTTTCGTTCCCTCCCTGCTTCTCTGTGTGTTGGCCTTCACAGGTAGGAGTGCGGAGAGCCAGAACTGAAACAATAACCCGGGCACGAGCTGAGATCAAGCACACAGTTCTCCGTCTAAAGCCAGAGGGGGCTTCGCTCCCCAGTGGAGGCTGGAGTTGGCCTAGGAAGGGGCTGCCCAGCTGCTCCCGCGGTCTCCTGCCTGGGGAGGGTTGTTAAGCAAACGCTCTCCGTGCTCCTGGCCAATCTGAGACTGCAGGTGCGTGAGGCTCTAAAGTTAAGTGCTCCCGTTTTGTTATGCAAATTGTTAAGTGCTGTTTTTAGCCGGAAGTACATTTCTGCAGACTGGGACTCCCCTTTATGACACTCTTTCACCGCTAGCTAAGGATTCGAGCTGGCTGAGATTCACCTACCAGGAGAGGCCATTAAGCCAGGCAGTCTGTTTACCTCGGCGGCTGCAAGGAGAGGCTGTGCCCAGCTCGGCGATCCATCCTGGAGCCCCTTCCATCCTGGAGGATGGTGCCAGGCGAAGCCGCGCAAGTATCCAGGTACAAACACATCGCCATGACTGCTACTCATCTCTAGATGAGGAAATACGATCATAGCATGGGGGCTGCTCCAGTTAGGACTGTCTCCCAGCGCCCGCTGGGGAGGTGACCGGGGTGACCCTCAGGGGAGAAGAAGGGAGTCAGGAAGAAATGGTGGCACTGAATAAAACAAACGTGAATGGAGGAGAGGAAGCAAGCGCCTGGGGGACGGAGCGTGCCGGAGTGAGTCTGAGGCTGAGCTGTGGCGCCCTCTCCGTCAGGGGCTGGAAGCCCAGGTGGTGGCCGCTGGCTGACGCAGGCTGGGGAGGCCGGTGGGTTTCAGACACACAGAGAAGAGCTGGTCGCAGCCGTCTGAAAACTGCAAGGTGAAGTCATCCGTGGGGGTGAGGACGGGTGGTGGAGAAGTAAGGAAAGAGAAGTCGGGAAGTTCCCTTCCCTAGAGGGGAAATTAAATTTATGTAAGAAGCCGAGGATGGTCTGGGGCAGAGGCAGAGAAGGTGAAGAGAGCTGGATATCATCCTGTGTGTTGATTGACGTTCTGTTTCAGGATGCCGCGCCATGGCACCCAGACATTTGCTCAGATAATTTTTAAGATGTTTCAGAGGAGGCATTGTATAGAATACAGCAACATTTGAGGTAGAGGACGGGCACACCAGATGTCTCTGCAGAATGGGTGCTGGGCCTCATTTGACCAGCTAAAGGTTTCAAACATAAAGACCTCTTCTGAGCTACTGGCCCATTACGCAGCTCTAGGTCTTCCCATATCCAAAACTCCATAAGCCCGTGTCTTAGAACAAATCCCTTTGGATATGTGCACGCCCCATGCATCTGTCTCTCTGAAGAGCCCTAAGGAGCCAGGATGTAGGGGAAGGCAAATAAAGAATGGGCAGGAGAATGAAGGTATTTTCAAGGGCTGGTCATGGTCATGGGTGGAGACACTGGACATCGTGCAAGGCTGTATCCACTGAAGAGGGCGCTTCATGCTGGACAAAGGAGAAAGGCCAACACAACCCCAATGACCTGTCACCACAGAAGTTTATTCTTTATAGAATTTGAAAGTGACCTTGTGCCCTGTGGTTATTCAGGGACCAGCTGACAAAGACTTTTTCTTAATACTGCATTTCTGAAAGAGAAATTCTTAGGAACTGTTGGCAGAGATCTGGGGACTACTGTGAATGACAGACCTTGAAAAGATGATGGAATCAAAGGACTGGGCTTCTCTATGGAGTTGCAAGATTTCTCCACAGGGAAAAGCTGAGTTAACTGCACCTTTGAGGTACAGGTATGGAGGGCCAAGTGGCTTGAACCTGAGTTTCAGAAGAGGCAAAGCTATTGAAAATATAATGACCGAAAGACATGATCACACGTGTAGATCCTGGCGATCAGTGAAAACAAGCTTCTTATAGCAGTTTGTCTTTCCTAGACTGCAGCCGGCACCACGACATGCCCAAGTTAAAGGAAGGAAGATTTATTTCATTTTATACTTTGTAGTGGTTTCAGCCCATAGTCATAGTCAGCTGATGATGGAGGGGCATCACAGAGCAGAAATAGTCCAAGGCAGAGCAGACAGGAGGCAGCAAGCAGCAAGCAGCAGCCCTCCTCCTTCCTTTCCCTTTATATTTCACCCAGGCTACCAGCCTATTGGCTGATGGCAACCACACCCAGGGTGGGACTTTCCTCTTCACTGATCCCCTCAAGTGCAACAATGCTAAACTAATGAATGGACTGATGCAGATATCACACTCCCATAACCCAGCATCTCACCCCTGTGATCCAGCCTCCTCCGCAAACACCTACCTAGGAGTGCATGAGGCTCTAGGAGGACACCTAGATATCAACCATAAGAGGTAAACAGCACAGGTGGTGACATTATTAAAAACGTTGGTGTCAACTGCTAAAATAATCATTAATAAATGACAGGGAGGATGGTAGCAAAATCTAATGATATGGACTTGAAAGATTTTTAATGTGGAATAAAGAACATGATGTGGGAGCCACATGGGGAGAAAAAGCATAGTCATTCAGCCTCAGGATTTTAAATTGTGTACAGTGGTACAGGGAAAACAACATTCAGGTGATCATTTGCATGTGATGGAATAGAAATTAAGTATTTCAGTGAGTTTTGATTAATGTATGTTTCTACCTCAACTGCAATCCATTAACTGCCATCCAGAAAAATTTTCTGTGTCCCATCCCAGCCAGAGAATATTAATTGTTCCAATCCATGAGTATAGTCCTCTTTATTTTGATGATTTAATTTTTCCTTTTGGTGTTTCATAGACTTCAGTGCCTGTGCTCTGCTTCTATTTGGTTAAATTATTCCTAAGAGTTTCAGAATTTTCTATTGATGCTAATGGAACCTTGAAAATTTTGATGTTCATTGTTCAGTTCTACTATAGAAGGTGAAATTAATTTAAGAAAATTGAATTTATTCCTTTGTGATCTTGGTAAACTCATTTTATTTCAGAATTTTGTTTTGGTTGGGTCAACATACGTAATTTTATCATAATTTTTACTATGTCATATATGTCCTTTGGATCTTTCTCTTGCCTTATTAGTCTGACCTAGAAACTTTATCATCATGTTCAATAGAAGTAGTAAAAATGGATTTCTTAACCCAGTTTTCATTCTTAAATTGAAGTTTAAATATTTTAACTGAAATATGATATTAGCCATTAGTTTTTCATAGCTATCTCTTATTTGTTTGAAAAACTCCTCTTTTTACATAGTTTGCTGAAAGTTTTTATCATGTCTAAGCATTAAACATCTTGAACATTATCTTCATCTATTTTTGACCAAGTCATTTCTCTCCTTTGTTCATTAAAATGGTGAATTATAGCAATTATTTTGCTTCTAAATCAAGTTATTATTACAGCCTTATGTTAAAATCTGTTAGTGATGACATAAAATCATGTTGATTTACTAAATGTTTAAAATATTTCCAGATTTGATCATGAAGCAAATCGATCTGTCATTTTTTGTGTCTTTTCTTGTGGAAAAAAATACCATTTTTGAAGAATTTCTACCTACAATCGGAAGTGTCTCCTACTCTATTTTTGAAAGTGTTTGCATGAGATTGCTATCATTTGCCCCTTAAGTGTATGATGAAACTCACCAGTGATGTTCTACCTGGACTTTTTTCTGTAGGAAGGTTTTTAAATACAAAATCAATTTCTTGAATAGACATGGTGCTATTCAATATTTCCATGTTTTTATTTCAGTTTTTCTAACTTTAAGGAATCTGTCCATTTAACCTGGTTTTTAAATTCGTGGATGTATCTGTCTGTACGTATTTCCTTTTATTGTCTTTCTACTTTCCTCGGGATTAGTCCTCTTTCAAACCTAGTCTTCAGGAATTTCTCTCATTCCTGAACTGTTTTCTCTCTTCTTTTCTTCACCAGTTTAATTAGTGGCTTTAATAGTTATTTCAAAGAAACTGTTTGATTTAATTGATCTTCTTGCTCTCCTACTTCCTATTCTATTCATTCTTGATTTTACTTTTACTAGTTTTGTTCTTTTATTCACATTATCATTCACTCTTTTTATAGCTTATGAACACAGGTCAGTAACTTAAAACATGTCACTAATTTAAATCTATTTTTTTCTACTTTATTTAAATTCTGAATACCTCTCTTTGTGCTTCTTTCATAGGACACTGGAATTTTTTAAGCAATGTTTTTCTTTTTGTTTCTTTTTCCTTTCTTTTTTTTTTTTTTTGGTTTGCCACAACTTCTCTAGCAATTTTTCTAACCAAAATGTTTTTATTTCTACTCCATTCAGAATATTTTCTTTTACAATTAGGATTTGTGTTTTGAACCATGAGTAATTTAAATACATTGACTAGTGTCTGAATTTTGTAATTTTTTTTCTTATTGTGTTTATTTAATTCAGCTTTTAAGAGCATGAAGACTTGGTTATAGAGTGCCATACAGACTATCTTGATGAAATTGCTAATGTGGTTTATATTCTAACTATCCATGAGGTCAGTTTTGGTAGTAACATTTATTTTATTTCCTTTTTAAATTGATTTTTTTAAAAAAATCTTACTACTCCGCAAGTACTGAAAGGAGAGAGTGACATCTCTTGGAAATTTGTCTCTTTCTCCTCTCACCCTCTTCGCACTATCTTTGTACATTTTGTTCTATATAAACATGTAGTATGGTGACCTGCTTTTCCGTGGTGATGGATTTGTGGACAGGAGCTCAGCATGAAGGGGAGAGGAGAGACAGCTAGACAGAGACCAAGGATGAATAAATACCTGAGCACGACAGCGGAGTCTGCACACAAACCAACAGCCACACGCAAGACAACACTTGAGCAAATGCAGTGAGGACGAAGGAACACAACATTAGAATAATGCAATGAACGCTTTGCGTAGAGAGCACGCCCTACAGCATGTTCAACCGGGGTCTGCTTAATGATCACCTTTCTGAAAACGTAAAGTCTTTAAGTGAATTATATTTCTCATACACGGAAAGCTCTGTGGTACAACAAAACAATCACCAGATGAACAGAACAGGCAGAATTAGACAGCCTCTTATTCCCTGAAATTATTTTCTTTGTCTCCTCTCTCTAATATGAGGATGACATCCATGATCTGGGTTCTAGCAAGATAGGTTAAGTGATTTGAAAATCCTTCCTAACCGTTCATTCCTCTTGGAGAATGACCCAGAAAGGCTTGTATACCGTAAGACAATAAAATCAGCCCAGAAATGTAAAATCCTTTAAGCAGGACAGGAGAGCACATTTATTTGGAGCTGGTGAAATGATAACTAAGCAGTGAATTATTCCCAGAGCTTGCAAAGGCAAAAAGGGAACAATTTTGAAGGCCTTTTTAAAAGAATATTTCAACAGTAACTGCACAAATTTCATCTGTGGGCTTTTTCTCCATATCTCAAACATTCACTCTAGTCTGGACAGCCAGACCACTTGGTAGCAATCGGATTCCTTTTTTTCTTTCTTTTTCTCTTTTTGCAGTGGTGGAGAATGAACTCAGGGCTTTTCTACTGAGCTGCTTCCCAGCCTCGGTTTGTATTTTACTTTGAGACAAGTGCTTGCTAAGTTTCTAAATTTCCTTGCCTGGGTTCAGACTTGGAATCTTCCTGCCTCAGCATCCGAAAGCTGGGTTATGGGCATGATTCTTATTAAACGGTACAAAGGACCTTAAATCTAGTTAGCATCTCCAAGATGTGTCCACGGGGACCGCACAGCCCATCCGGACTGGACTGCGGGGATGTTCAGTATCGTTTTAACCTCAGTGTTGCCTCTGTACTTACGGTTCTTTTGATTGTTAGGACTATGCCATCTGACTGCGTGAGCCGGGCGCTGTGGAAGCCGTGAAGACCGACTGACTGAGCGGACCGAGCTAAGTCCTGCTCGTGTATCAGATGCCTGCTCCAGTACGGGCACCGGCTCCCGGACTGCCCTGGTTTGGGCTTCGCCCCTGGCCTACGCCCCTCGACCCCTGCTCACAGCAATAGCACGGCACGATGCCCCATGCCACAGTCTTCCCCACTCCCGCAAGCGCTTCCTGCAGGCGGGCTACTGTTTACTGTGATCGGGGAAAGAGATCCACACTGTGGCCTTGTTAAGCTCGGGACACAGACACAAAGGTGAGGGAAAGCCCACTCGCTGCTCCTGCAGTCCGGTCAGAAGTGGGGCCTTCGGGGGTCCCTGCCCTGTGTATTTGAGCCCCTCCTTCTAGTGCCGGCGCCCCAGCTCACACACTGTCTGCACACCCGACTTCCACATGGTGTAGACCAGCTCTTGACCCAGCACTGTATCAATCTGTCTCCCTGGAGCCCAGCCGGGTCCCGCGTCTACTGTGTGTGTTCAGCCCACTAGAACAGCCAGACAAAGAAAGGAGGACGGAATAAGATGGTATAACTGCCCTCCCCTTACTGAGCTTCCAGTTTTTTCTCGTCCGCCTCTTGTTCGTGAAACCCCGTCTGAGGTTAAATAACCACGCAGAGCCTTGATCTAGCCCAGCCCAGGGCAGGTGTGGCCTCTTTCTCCAGCTGGCCAGGAGGAAAAGCCGGGGGGGCGCGGTGCCTCGCTCTCAGGACACCCCCAACCTCGAGCCCCTGACCCGCTCGCCTGCCTGCTGCCGGGGGATCTCTTCCACCCACCCGGAAAGCAGAACGTGCTCCCCAAGATGACGTTCACCTCTACGACCCTCACATCTGCACGAACATGTGTCTGACAGGAAATAGATGTCGGGCCACGCCGCGCTCCAGCAACTGTAATAGGGCAAAATTAACCTGTGTGTGAGGAAGCCTTTCCTCAGCGAGGCGGTGAGGAATAAGCTGCGGGCTTATCTTTGTGAGACTTGCCTAAACCCTAACGGAAGCTCCTCTTTCGAGGAAGCGCCCGCCGTACACCGGTGTGATCAACTGAGGAGAGGTTTGCTTTATGTATTTATTTCTTCCGGAGGATGCCAGCCCTGCTCGTCTACATTTCTACGGGTCTCTAATCTTTCAATTAGAAACTCAGTGACTAGAAATCGTTTTGCCAACGGTCCTTGCTGAAGGATGTTTGGAATCGGCGTGGGGGGGGCCTTCACAAACAACAGGTCTCATCGGTTCAATATTACACTTTGTCGGTAATGATACTATTTTCATTCATTATTCAGCCCAAAGTAACAGTAATTTGTGCCTACGAGCAGAAGCAAAAAGCGGGGAAAGGGGGGGGGGTAGAGAGAATGAGTTCATATTAGAAATAATTTTAAAATAGTATCTCTAATGCATATCGAGAATGAATATTATTTTCACCATTTAAATTCAATTATATGCACAGTGGTTTTGCTTCTCTCTTAAATGGTGAAATGGCCGTGTAGAGTCTTAAGGGTGGTGATGGTTTGCAAATATATGTCCTCCTCTCTTTTGTACCACTTCCCATATATGCTCTTCATTTCCAAATTAATTATTCTTCAGTGGAAAGCTTTTTAAGGTGAAAGAGGTTCTCTACGGAGAGATGCTTGACAATACGAAGAGGATAGCGCTTGAGATCTCAGGCCGCATTGGTCCTTCCCTCCCACCACTGCACGGGTTGGGCCCAGTGTTCACGCAGAAGTCACCCAAAACGAAGAGGGGCAGCAGCCCTGGCGGGAAGCGGCTGCAGCAAGCAGCAGAGAGGACACCCAGCTACGGCTCGCACATCCCTTGCCCTGAGCTGGTGTGTGCGGTGACACCCGTGCTGTGTCCCATGGGTGCAGGGGGGTGGGGGTCAGCGCAAACACTGTGCTTAGAGCAGGGGCCCTTAAGGTCCTCAGGGTGAAGCTCCTTGACTCTGTCTTGATGACACTACGGGGAGAGAGCAGAGTCCAGGCGGATCAGCATGAACCACCTCAGGGTTGATTCTGCTTGCAAGAACTGAGCTTGAAAAAAAAAAAAGGAGCAGCAACAACAACAAAAATAAATAAAATAAAATAAAATAAAATAAAATAAAATAAAATAAAATAAAATAAAATAAAATAAAATAAAATAAAAAAGAATGAGAGGGTAAGAAAGGTATTTGAGGTCCAGGGCACGTGATAAGTGAAGCATGTGATGTGCGGGGTCTCATGAGTAGACCAAGGTTGCTGGAAGGTAAAATTCAGGGAAGGAGCTTTGGGTGGGCATGGAGGATGATGGACCAGTGGAGAGATATATCTGGCCTGAAGGCACTGGGGTGTCATCGAAGATTCCAGAGCAGACTTACCCCTCCCGGTAGGCTTAGACTGGGAAGAAACTTCAAAGGGGTTCAAATCACACCCTTTCTGTGTTGTGCAGGAAGTGAAAAAAGATCCCAAACAGGACTAATTGGGCTTCCCTAACGCCTCAGTGACAGAACCACAGTGGACTATTAGGCCTGCTCACTGCTTTGCTTCCTCTTTCACTTTTAAACGTTTGTTCGCTCCAATGACGGTGCTAGAAAGAGCACAGTCCCTTGAGAGCAGCCATTCTGCCCTTGAACCTGACCTCAGCAGCTGCAGGGCCACTGCTCCAATGCCCAGTGCTGGCCGCGCTGCAGGTGTCTGTGGCCCCTGCATTCCCACAGTCCTGTGCGGGCTCCGGAAGACCATGGTGCGTGCCGAGGGGCGGGGCTTTGCAGCGAGAGCCAAGCTGACCCGGGTGGCAAGTCGTAGGCACCTGGTGTGGTGCATCCTAGCCGTGATCTGTGTACCTGGGGACATGTCACCCGCTGTCCCTGTTTGGTCTGTGCCTCTGGGTGGCTGCTCTGTAGCCGGGTCCCCCTCCAGCCCCCCACTCGTGTCTAACCCACCTCAGACTCCTTGCCCAGGTGTCTCACTGAGCATTCTAATTTTTAAAAATAGATACTTTTTATGGGGAAAATGAAGACAAAAGGCAATTATAAAGTAAGTGGAAAAAATTATCCTCCAATTTTATGTGGAGCCATGTGCTATGAATATTTTGGCACCATTTTTTCCTGGTTCGTTCTACATATTTTTACAGAGGTGAATTTATGCAGAGAGAGAAAAATTTCATGTTCTCTCACTTTTTAGGTGGCAGAGAATGGAGTTAAATGTTATTTCCTTTTGTTACCAATCCTTTAAAAAATGTATAATGACTGTATAGTATTCCTTTAGCCACGAGGCATACACATACCTTCAGAAATGCATGGCAGACCCTTAGCATGCACAGATATATTGGTTAAAATGAGGAGACAACCTTGCAATGAATGTGAATGCGTCTTCTCCCAAGAATTTGGGGAGCATCTGTGGGCTTTCTGGTGAACACCCCTGACACTAAATTCTTGCTTTCTTTTTTAGATTTCTGAGTGCCATAAACTCCACCTCTGGGATTTAGCTCTCTGATTCTCTGAGATTCACCAGTGTTGATAACAGCCTCTTTCTGAGCTTACTCCTGGCTCCTCCCTTGGTTGGATATCATGCTCTTTCTCCTAAGATTGAGGTCTCTGATCCAGAGGTAGATCTGGTCCAGGACCCTGTCCCCTATCTACTTGCATGATTTTTTTTTTTTTAGAGTTTATATTACCATTTCTCCATTTGTGAAAACAAAAAAATATAACTCTTTCCATTCTCCCAATTTCCTTTCTGGAAAACATTTTGGTCTTAATTCCTTTAAGTCGATTCTGGATGGAAAAATATCAGGTATTCCTTAAAGGCCACAGTGAAACAGAGACCTCAGAGCGGGTTTAAGTGGGTTATTCCTGGTGCAAACACTCAGAATTGTGCTCTGGTTCTCACAAGTATGAGCTACGAGCCACACAGTGTTGAGTTCAGTCTCAGCCCTTTGCTACCCAGTGTGGGGGCGGGGCAGAGCTACTGCAATTCTTTGCCAATCAGCTTCCTGTCTGAAAATGCCAGTGATGACACTAGTGGAAGAGATCCTGAGGGCTCTGGTCACAGGCTTGAGTTGGCCACTGCGTTTCCTGTGATGAATGCTCCAGGCTCAAGGACCGTGTGAGCATTGGCATTAGGAGAGTGTGACATTATCAGGTACAATTGGCGTGAACCCAGACAAAGCAGGTACCCTAGTGGGCCTCAGTTTCTCTCTTTGAAAAGACAGAGACACACATATTTATTCCTTGGGGCCATTCCAACCCAAGAGATAATAATGCATTGCAAGTGTCTAGCATATGCCAGGACTCAATAAATATTCATGTCTTCTCACCTCCTTCTTTTCCCTAACGCCATCTTGGATTTCAGTCCCAGGCATCTGACCAGGCGGGGAAGGTCACAGAAGAGACACAGACAGCATAGAGCTGCCCTTCTGCAGGGTGTTTTGGAAATGATTGAAAGTCAAACTGGGCCAGGAGTCTGGTGACGTTTGGGTGAGAGACAGAGTTAAATTAAGGTTTAATCCCAGCCCCTTCTATGTGTTAATCAGGCTGCGCCACGGAGTTTGAAAGAGATTCAATGCTGCATTTTCTCACTCATCTGATGGGAAGAGAAATGGAAAGAAAGTAAATCAGGAAGAAGGGGAGACAAACAGAGACAGAAAGAGAGAGAAAGAGTGACAGAGAGACAGACAGAAAGAGATGGAGAGAGAGAGGAGAGAATTCAGATGGTTAATTTTCTGCCCAGCAGCCACTGGAATGTTTCCATTCAGAAATATGAGAGCAGACAAAAAGAAACAATAATCTGAGGTGGGCTTTGTTGGCTAGAAAAATGTTTTTCTCTGTTGGAGGTCAGTGGACAGAACATGGATGGATGTAAGTATTCAGGGGAAAGATTTCATGTTAATGTCTTCGCTCAGAATCCTCTCTACCTGCCCGTGCCATTGGCATCGGAGGAAAGAAGAAATTTCTCACCTAGGCCTACTTCCCAAGCTTGGGACAAGCTGCGTGGGTGTGGTGGCCTCACACTGCTCTCCTGGGAGGGCATCTCCTAGTCTGTGTTGGCCTACGACGTCAAAGAAAATAATGACACAAATTCCATACTGCTCTGTCTGCTTCAGGACATGGAAGCCTAAGTGGTCTTTTATGAAAGCAGCCGAGTCCTGCCTCTCATGGGGTCTTTGTTGTGCCCCAAGTCACCAGACTGACTCTCTCTGCAGGTTCTATTCCCCCCTGGCCATCTGTGTGTGTAGATTCCTCTTAGTGGGTGCCCTCCGGAGATGGGTACAGGCCTGCACAGTTCCCAGGACAGAAAATGGGCAGTGATCAGGGGCAGCCCCAGCCCCAGCCCCCAGCCCGAAGGCTTCATGGCTCTCTTTACCCTGTCCTCGCGTGATGTCAGAGTCGACCACATCGTTAACATCCGTCCTGAACAGACTACTCCCCAGGCTTCCTTGCCCAGTCTTCCTTGAAAGCTATGTTCTCATCACCCCACATCGACACAATCTCAAATGAGTCTGAACTCAGGGCACTCATTCCTTTCTTTATACTTTCGGCAGGTTTTCCCAGTGTCCCCAGCACTCCTGCTTCCTTATGCTCTTTCACAGCCTTGTCACTTGCCACGAAGAGCTGAGGCCTCACCCTCCCATCCCGGATCGTGGGCGGCATCTGTGACCGCCGCCTCGATCAGCAGCGCAGCGGTGACGAGTCCTGACCTCTGACGGGCCCCCCGTTTTGAGACAGCGGCTCTAGATCCTCTGGGTGAGGAGGAAGCCGTGGGCACCCGGAGGCACCAGAGGGAGGTGGACGTGACGTCGATGCCCTGCAGGCAACGCCTCGCCCAGACGTGTGACTGAAGGGCCTTTCAAAGGTGCCATCCACCGAGCTGCTGCTCTCCCCGCGCTGCGGCTGGGCCCCAGACACCTGGGAGGGGAGCAACTTCTTCAGCAGCTGTGGGCCTTGCCTAGAGGCAGAGAAGAAAGAGGAGCAAAGGGGGCAGCAGAGAAGAGAAGGGAGAGGAAGGGGAAGAGGAAGTGGAAGGAGACGGAGAAGCAGAAGTAGAAGAAAGGAACACCGTGTGCTCTTTCGTCCACTGATCCACCAACTCACGCGACCACGGAAGAGGGCCGCACACCTGTGGCAGGTGCGTGAGCCGAGCAGAGGCGAGGAAAGGGGCCACAGGGGTGCACATCGTCGTGCTATTGACCCACAAATCCCGATGACCACGCAGCTGCCCTCATAAGTGTCCCCTGACGCCAGTGCGTCTATCTGGCTTATGCTCAGGCCTCGGTTTCCCAACTCAGGCCCCAGGGGGAGGGGCTCATCTCCTAGAACACAGCCCCGTGGAAAAGCTTCATAGATGTTCAGCATAGATTTATTAATTGCCCAGAATCAATCTATTAGTATTAGGTTCTCAAGTTTCCAAGCAAATGAACATAGTGCATTCTGGAAAAGACAGTTTGATGAGTGAAACCCCTGGGTCAGCAGGGAGAGGCAGGATTGGCATCAGTGCCCTTTCTGTCCTTGCTATGTGATGGGCATCTGCTATTTCATTTAATACTCATAGCAATCGCATAAAGTGCGATCATCCTCACATTACAAACGCTTTAATAGGGACTGGTTAAATTATACGGCTGCAGGATGTGCTCCTACGAGTGCAGCCCACACCAAGATGCCCTTTCCAGCCGCCGTGGTGACTGCCACACAGAACAGCACAGCACAGTGACAGGTGTCAAGCTTTATGTGGGTTACTCAAAAGGAGCACCTCCCGAGTTGGGTGTGGGGCACACGGCTGTCATCCCAGCACTCTGCGAGGCTTAGGTCTGGGGCTCAGAAGTTCCAGCCTGGCCTGTGCAACCTGGTGACTTAGTGAGACAAGGTCTCACAATCAAAAAGTGAAAAGGATTAGGGGTGTAGCTCAGTGCAGAAGCCCCGGGCTCACCTTCCAGGAGCAGGAAAAGAAGAAAGCTTCCTCACGTGCAGCTCTGAATCCCCCATGGCTGTACTCAGCGGGGTCATCAGAGGTCACAGGAAGTAGTAGCTACTGATGCTCTGACTATGTAAATGTGATGCAAATGAGGAAAACAAAGCACAGAACTTCGAACAAAGTAGCCAAATAGTCTTAAGAGCTCTTACAGATGAGAAGAAGGTGATGTCCATCCCAAATGCCCACTTTAATTTTCTTCTCTCATGCATTTTGTGCACAGGGTGCGCTGGGAAGAGAAATCCACAAACACAGTGTTTCAGGCAGGAAGACGGGAGGCTCGGTGGCCCCCGGAGCAAAAGGGAGGGTGAGCGGTGAGAGCCTGCACCTGATGCGAACGCGCCAAGTTATTCTGGGTGACCTTGACATCCAGAGACTTCGCTGTCACCAACAAGCCTTCTGTGCTGAGGCTGTGGGTGGCAGTGTCTAGGAAGATGATGTAACTGCTTATTAAAATAAACTGTGGTGTTAAGAATTATTCTTTGGATGGTGGGACTTCTTATAAGAAATTCCAAGAACCTCAGAAGTTTCTGGATAGCATATGTGGATCTATGGATGAAGAAATACTCTTTCTTCTGACAAAACCCTGCCATCTGCCTCCAGATATCGGTGCGGTTGGCATCAGTGGTCTGGAGAGAGGGAGGGGCCCACCCACCCCAAGGCTCAGGGAGGACTCTGGAGGGAGTGGGGAGGACTTCCTCTGGCTCAGGGTCACTCGGAGGTCAAGGAGAGTTGTGGGCGGCTGGGAGTGGCCCTGTGAGGCCTGCACCGTGTGCCAGCTGCTGCTTCTGCTTCCCTCCCCTCCCCCCTCGCCTTGTCCACGGTCCATCCTGTCCTCCTCCGTCCCTGCTTGCAACCTTGTGTGACCTTTTGGTTCAGGTTTTCCTCTTTCTAGAGTGTTTAGCTGCTGTCCTCCATTCCAGCAACATCTTCCCCTGGAAGAGGCTCCGGCTTATAAACATAAATATGTCAAGCAAAAATCCCGTAGGGACGGGCAGGTTGTCAAGAGACAAAGAATCACTCAAATCCAAATATGTACACTCTCCTGGCTTAAAAAAAAAAAAAAAGTGTGCTGGTTAGAGCTGGCTGGAACTGATTAGAAGTGGTTGGAACTAGTTAGAACCAGCTGCGTGTAGCCACTTTGAAAACCACCATGTATGGGGCCACACATGAGATCCAATTTTCTATCTGACAGACCAGCCTGGATTATCACTTAGGTATATTCATCTTCTTGAGAAAATGTCATCAGCGTGGGACTGAATGCAGCAGAAAGTGGAAGAGGTGCCCACGGAGGGCTGCAGGGCAGTGCCCGAGGCAAGCAGGATCCTGCAGGGGCCACAGGAGGGAGACGGCAGAGAGAATCTGGGTGCCCCTCAAGGAAGCTGGTGAGGGAGAGGGCACCTAGCGAGACAGCATGGTCCCGGGTCACTACCGAAGAGTAGTTCAGATCCCTCCCATAGGCATCGTCTAAGTTACCTCCTGGATAATGCTTGGCATGATCTGGCATGAAGGGAGTCTATAATCCAGCAGTCACAGGGCACAGCCCATCCTGGAAATGTCACCGTGTACACTGTTGCAGACAGAGTCTTCGAGACCACAGTGAAGAAATAGCCTCAACTGCTGGCCGGGTGATTGTTGGTCTACCGTAGGGATTGTTAACTGACAACCCACTAACAATTCTCTTCTACCTTCTTGGTGATGAAGCTGATTTTATTCACAGTGACGACACCTTTGGCTGAAGGAATACACTTCTCACCCTCTCTCAAAGCTGAGTATTACCCTGTGACTGCTTTACAGACCCTGTGATCAAAACCAGTGTCGAAAGGGACTTAGGAACGGTGTTGAAAGGAATTAATCTCAAAGAGTCTCAGTTCTGTTTATCATGCTTCCTGTGTTCTCACTCTTGCTTCCTAGAAAGTGGATGTGATAGCTGGAGCTTCAGCAGCCTTCATGAACTACAAAGTGCCTTAAAAGAGAAGGAATTGCCAAGAGTGGTGAAGACAGAAGGACCAGGGGTTCTTCATCAGTCTGTTTTGCGCTACTATAGCAAAACACACCAGGTGGTCTAACTTCATAAGAAAAGAGACTTTCTTAGTTCACAGTTTGGGAGGCCAAAAGCCCAAATAGCTTGGCTGAGGCTCTAAGGAGTGGCTACTCGCTTTTCTCAGCCGTGATGGGTGCACCGGAGAGAATGTGTGCAGGGGAGATCAGCACAGAAAAACAGAAGTCAGATTCGGGTACTGACTCCAGCGCCTGAGAAAACCCAGAGATCCCGTGAAACCCATCTAGTCACTTCCAAGGCGGTGGCCTCAGAACCTGTCCCTGGGCCCAGCCCTACGAGCCCCATCTGCCCTGAGCACCTCCATTCTGGGGCCAGCTTCCGACGCAGGGAACCCTGGGACAACGCCCAAGCCTGCCACGGTGGAGCTCCCGACAAACAGCCCTGATCTCTGTGTTTCTTACTCGAATGAGGAAATAAATTTCTCTCTTACTTAAATGATGGCCATTGAAGGGTCTTTTGGCCAGGACCAAAATGCAACTCCTGGTTGAGTTAGTCACTTAGATGCTTTTCCACCTTTCCACCTCCAACGTTTAGTGTCCTCCCTGGGAGCGCTGTGCTGACCCAGCGCGGTTCCCACCTCTAGAGGACTAAGTGGAAGTCCAGAAGGCAGAGTGACCCGGCTCTGGTCACCAGGAAGTGGCCCTGGCTCTCACCACTGTGCTATATATTTCCCGGCACACTCGAAAGTCCCTTCAGGCCCACAGTGCAAATGAGCCGGCGCGCGAATCTCTGATCTCCGGGACCCTGGAAGTCGCTCAGAGTGCCCTTCGGAGGGAGTCACCTTGTGCTGGAATGTTCGCCACCGGGTGTTTGTTGGGGACCGAAATCTCCCTGTCACTCAGCCAGGGCGACGCCTCCCTAAGAGAAGCCTACAGAGTTGCCAGCAAGAATGATGCCTTTTGTCTTCTCTGCTTTCAAAGCCAAATAAATCAGAGGGGCTTTGAAATCTGTCCAGCGGGGACGCCGCACGCAGGGCCAAGGCAGCCGATCTGCTCGGCTCAGAGTCCTCGCTGCGGTGAAAACACCTCAAGGATCCTGCAAGTTGCAACAGAGGCAAAAATGTGGCCCCGTCTCCTGGCAGCTTTCGAACCCATAAATCCACTTTTTGAAACTCATTTTGGGAATGTCTTCCTTCTGCTGCTCCCCATGATTCCCAGCGTGCGTAAGTGTGTGTGTGCACGATACACACAGACACACATACGTGGACATACACTCACTCGCCCTCTGTACGGTGCTTGGCTAACGTGGAAGCAGGAAAGGGAAGAGCCGCATCATTAATTACTCCCCATTGTTAGAGCAAACTTTAAATTATGACATTGTTACCTGAGGGCTCGTTGACAGGCTGCTTCAGTGCTTCCCCCTGGCACTGGTCCAGGCTTCTCTCTCCCTTCTTTCTTTCGAGTTCTGGAATGCAGACAGCAGAACTTTCCATCAGTGAATGAATGTGTCTAAAGCCCAATTATCACGCCGTGTCACGCACAGGAGCCTTTCACCGTCTCTACCCTCAGCCTCCTCACTACAGGACTGGGGCCTTCTGGTGCGCCGCACCGTGTCAGCTGAATTTTCTAGGCATGTGGGAGGCTCTTCTGCCAACTCCCAGCCACACGTGCTCTTCAGAGACTGTTTCAGAGCCATGGTGGCATCTCCCATGCTAAGTTCCTGAAGCTCTACATTTTTGTTCGGGGACGTGGGGCGGTTGGATCGTTTTTGTCCCTCTTAACTGCTATGAAAAGCAATCTCCACATCTCAGAAGCTTGACAGAGCCTCTGTCCTGTGCAAAGGAGGTTGGTGTGAAGGAACTCGGCTCCAGGTCAAGAGTGAGGTAACATTATCCCGTGGGCCCTCTCATTCTTGCCACTGACTTTCATGAATAAAGTTTTATTGGGACACTGCCCGTGTTGTTTCATTCACACACGGGCTGTGGCTGCTTTCAGGTCATTGCCAGACAGGCTTGCTCAGTCTAAAAAATAATTATCTTATAAAGATAGAAGGGTTCTTTTGTCTGGCTCTTGATTTTAGTTGTTTCAGTCCATAATGATGTGGGCATTGTGTTTTGAGTACTCAGATCGGGTGCCACGTGGCAGTGGTGTGGCACACATGTCAGTGGTGTGGCACACGTGGCAGAGCGAAACTGTTGTCCTGAGGGTAAGGAAGCAAGAGCCGATGAAGAAGTGATCACCTCCTGTTTGTGAGACTCCACCAAAGCCTCCACCGTCTCACAGCACCTCTCTGGGGACAAGATCTTTAACGCACTGGACTTCAGGAGCCCTCAGGATGGCGGTCAGCACGGTGGGGTTGAGTAGCTGTGGCAGACATACTCCCCGGAGTCGTGTTTATTACCTGGTCCTTCCTGGAAAGCAGGTGCTGGCCCTGTGCTGAGCACACATCCAAGGACCCCGTCCCCTTCGGTCTGTGGGTCCCTCCCCTTTTGGCCCTTGAAAGCTCTCCACGGCGCTGGCGGTGGGGCTGAGACAGCGGGTGGGAGCAGACTGCCTCGAGTCCGAGTTGGAAACGGAGGCACACGCTCTGCTCATGTGCGCCCGGCCCGGACGCCACCGTGCGGCCACGCTGATCTCTCGGAGACGCAAGCAGAGAGCTGTTCTTAGCGCTCCGGAAGGAGGAGGCCCGTGCTGGTGAGCACCCAGGCTCCGGACACATCCAGGCGGCCACTTCCAGGCATCCTGTCTCCAGGAGGCTCGAGTCTCCGTGCATCCGTGCGCCCCGCACCCTCTGCCGTGGCCTCCGCGCAGCCGCCTCTTCCTTCGCTTCGTGGCTGCAGCGCCTCTCCGTCCTCACGGACCAGTCTCCCGCCCGGCGGGGACCCGGGACCTGCGCCGCCTTCCGCGCCGAAATGACGTCAGAGGCTCCGCCTTCTGAGGCTCCCGAGGGAGGCAGCAGGCTCACGAAGACCTGGTTTCCGCTTCCGGGCCTGCCTCTCCCACTGGGTGACTTTCTTCGCGTCCCTCTTCTGCCCTTGTCCCCTCTGCACTCCACAGCCCCTGTGCCCAACCCGGAAGGCGCCTCTCTGTCCGTCGGAACCACTGGCTGCTCCAAATGCCTGCTCCGCCGCTGCAGACCCCGCGGGGAGCGGGCTGGTGCACTATCCGGCTGTTTGCCCTGGAGCCAGGGTGCTTCTCAGCACGCGGGAAGAGGCCCGTGTTGTTTAAAATGAATATCTCAGCAAACACCTGTTGGGTTTTACACACGCACACACATGTGCATGCGCTTAGTGTGCCTGGCTAAGTTTCTCTCCTTTGCACTCGGCAGTACTTTGTATGCTAACATCACCCTTTATTTGGCACTGGCTGTATGTACATGTGTTAGGGTATGAATGCGCTCAGGCGCATGTGTGTGTGTGTCTTTTTGTATCATCTTTACCACACTGGCTGAGAGATCCTTCATTAGCCATTATACACAGTGTGATTAAAAAATATGTGGCTCTTAAAAATTATTTTTAATTATTACACTATAAGACGCATTGGCATGGGTCCTCTTCGACGTGCTCCCTCTCCCTCACAGCGCACAGGCTGCCACTCTTGCAACTTCCTGCAGCCATCTTCGATGTCTTCTCTCGTATCTTTTTGTGCCTGACTTGATGTGTGGAGTCCAATCACAACACGTGTAACAAATTCTGCCAACTGAAAGCGTTACAGCATGTCCTCGTGCACCTTGTCTACTGGGCTTTAAGGCCATGCGACTTATGGTTCTCTTCCAGAATTACAACGACCGTGAAAAAGAAACGTCTCGAATGGATTGTGGACACTGAGGAAAGAGGAGTCCAGAGCTGCTGCAGAAAGTAGCGAGAACAGTGGGACAAGTGTGTTTGAGATGGGGGTGGCATTGTGCCTTTTATTGTAATAATTGGATGTAAATACTCAGGATATATTTCCACCATTCCTCAGTGCTGTCTAATATGTACGAGAGACTCCTCAAGTGCACGGTCATGCATAACTGGACAAATGAATGGCTTCATTCTTTCTTTCTGGCCCAGACATATGCTCAGAGCTTCCTATGGCTTCCTTTAGGTGGAGAATGAGGATATTAATTTTAGAATGAGAAATGCCTGTTTCTCTTAAAAAGGGGTTGAGAGGCTTTAAATCAAGAGCCAAGAAGATTCAAGGTTAAGTAACAGCTTAAATCCTCAAGCAGTGTAGCTTTTCCGGCCTTAGTATGTGTAGACTGGAATTAAGGGTCTAATACCAGGATGAATAATGTTGGACTTGGTTGTAATATGAAGAAACTAGACAGAGAGGAAAGAAAAAAAGAAAAGAAACAACAGAACTGGACCCTGAATCCCTGAATGGAGCCTTGGTGGAGTGCTGTATCGAGTCTCACACAGTCTCACACTGACACGGGTGGTTTGCTGCTGTGTGGAAGTCACTGGTCCCCTGCGTTGCTTCTCCTATTGGAAAAATGGACCAGAGCTCATTGAGTAAAACTTAGCATTAAGATAAAGAGGGTGATGTGATTTCAAAGCCTCCTTCTGTGGCTGATACACCACACTAAGGATCACACCTCAGGAACCATGCATTTTCCAATTCACTTCCGGGCCTGAGCCGTAGACATGATGGCTGACATGGCACTGAGTAGACTCCCTGTGCTCCTGTGCCTCTCTGCACTTCCCAGCTGCCCTTGAAGAGGGGTGGTCTTGGGACTTGGTTCCTCCACAGCAGACGCCAAAGTGGGACTGAGAGGCCGAGAGAAACCACCCGACGTGGAACAGCCCCGGAGACACTAGCAGGGGAGGAGGAGGGCAAAGGCCACATTCAGTGAAGTATCAACACAGCTAAGTGTTGGGCATAATCCCAGACACATTCCTCTTTGCTAAATAATTTAATCCTTGTAACAGCTTTATCAAGTGGATCTTACTTCATTTTTGAAGTCAAGGAAACTGAGTCTTAGTAAGAATTAAGCCGCAGCTAATATGTACAGAGCTCATTATGGTGACCAGATCAGACCACAAGTAATGGGCCAGTGTAATCCATTCCATGTCTTAAGGAGACCATCAGAGTAAAACCTACCTGGAACCCAAGAAGTTCAAGGTCGAGTGCAAAACTCTCCAACATGCTCTAATACAGAGTGGCCTCTACTGTGGGAACTAAACCTAAAGAAGCTTCCGTGTCAACTTCAGCTCTTACAATAAGAAGTGAAGGCCACAGTAAATGAGGTATAATCAAGTCATAGAGTGAGATTTTCCCACCAAGGACTTCTTCCTCCGATGCATTTTGAAATACAACAAAAGTTCACCAGGAAAACTGGATGGTACCAAATCTAGACTAGTAAGAAAGGCACTTGCCACGCATTTAGGTGTGTATGCATTAGGTGCACCCTTTAACCGTATCACTTAGGAAAGGCAGTGGAAATTATTCCAGGGCATCACAGACCCAAGAGTTTAAAAGGAGCTCTGGAGAGTGTCAGAACCAAGATGGCCCCATGTCCATAGGCCTGTCCTGCTGGACCTACCCTGGGCACTGAGAATTTGACTTTTCAACATGTTCTCAAAGTCAAGGAGTTGATAGTGACTTGTTCAAGGACACGCTCTGACTTAGTGATGTGCAGATTCAATGACTCTTTTTATAAGAATCTTCATCTCTGCCCTCCCGCCTCTTTCTTCAGTGTTACTGGAGATTAGACACGGGGCCTTCACAGTGAGCTATATCCCTGCCTTTTTTTTTTTCAATTTACATTTTGTAATAAATTCTTCTAAGTCCACCCTGGCCGTGGTTTGGGACCCTTGTGGCAGACAAAGGCCATGCACTTTCACTCGGGGGAGGTGAAAGTTACAGCAGTTCACTTTCTGCCCCTTTGCTGATTCCTTTCTTCTTTTCCTTTCTGCTTCATCTTCGCATTTGATTTGAACTGCTCTGTGTGCACCTATTCAGGAACCTGTAAATCCCACAGGCTCCTGTATAAATTCAACATATCCACATTCACAAGTCAGTGCAGTACGTGCCCCTTCTGCTTGGGAAAATGGCCTTTGGCTGCTAGCGCACACACGCAATGAGAGCTGCCCACCAGCGACCAGAGGTCTTCTAGTTGGTACAGAAAGCCCGATGTGCTCCCTCGAGTCTACGGAGATGAGAAGCAGAGAGGGAGCTTTGACGTCACTCTGACATCACTGGGAGGATCCAGGAAGTGGGGACACCTCTGCCTTCCAGAGCCCAGCTCCCGGGGACTCTCACCTGCTTGGACCATTAACTCATCAGGCACATCGAGGCGGAAGTACCTGAGGAGAGCAGGATTAATTTCATATCCTTGCTAGGTATTCCTGCTGCTGTCAGCACTCATTTCCAGGCCTTTAGCTCCAGCCTCAAGTCTCAAGTGTATGGTCATGATTCGCATTTTCTGTCAACAGACAAGATGACCTGGACCCCTTCTCTGCTTCAGAGGAGCTGACTCGGGCTGGGCCAGAAGTCACACTCGCCAGCCTCAGTGGAGCCCTCTCCACTTCCTTCCTCAGCCTCCTCCCAGCCCGGAAGTGTCGAGGCTCCTTAGGTGCCTTGCTGCAATCTAGGCAGCGCTGGTGAGTGTAGACCCCGGACACATTTCCTCAGAGCAATGATGGCCCCGTGATGCAAGTACTTTTGCACGAGGCACTTCCCTGCGGCTCCCTCTTGGTAGCAGTGTAGTAGAGCAGAGGCACTTGTCTTCTGAGAACACCCGAGAGCTGCGAGGTAGAAAGTAGAGGGTCACCACATGCCACCCGTGGGTTGTGCCATCCTTCTCTTGCCGGTGTGGTTCTACAGCCAGGTGCTTGCCCAAAAGGCTGCAGCCATCTCTTCGGCTCCAAACTGGTCCCTCCTTGCTCTGCTCTGTGGCTGGACTTTGGAAACACCTTTGTGAGCGGAACTTCCCGTGACACTGCAGCCTGGCTCTCAGCCGTTGGATCGCGCGCGAGCTGTGGCAGGCCAGAATTTAGTCAAGGCCGATAACGCATCTGGACGTCCCTGAGGCTCGGTAAGTACTTAGTAACATGAAATGGATAGAGGGGTACATTGAGGGATAAATGGAAACAAACATGGGTAGACAGAAAAGTAAATAACTCAATAAACGAACAGATGGAAAGATCAGTGGGTAGAATAATGATTCCATGAATGAATGAATGATAAAATAAATGATTGATGAATGAGTAAGCTTAGTATTTTCAACTCATTGCTCCTGGAATTTTCATAGATTCTGGTGGAGAAAAACATAATTTAGTGGTAGAAAGCAGAGAACTTTCGCAGTTAAATAGATATGATTTGCTGAGCCTTAACTATTTTAGAAGATAGAGAAATCGTTTATAAATCTGTCTCCCTTGGAGCCATGGCTCTCAGATATTTTGCTATCAAATCTTAGAGCTAGTTCATCTGGCAAAACATCGAAATACATGGCTGCACAATGAAGACTTAAAGACTACGCTCTGATTGCGTGTGTTTGAGTTTTTCTCTCCAAGTCACTTCTGCCATTTGCACAGAGACATCTTGTGGAAACTCAGCTATGACCAACTAATTCCTTGTCCCCTCTTACCCAGTGAGTCACAGCCCCCCATTTCCCTTGGACAGAGTCGAGACGGTAGGTAACTGAGGCTGGTCTAGCTAATCTCCCCGGCTACCAGGTGCCCCAGATCTCCGGCTACTCTAGTCCGGAGAGGCAGGTCAGCACCAAAGACCACCACCCTCCCCCGGGCCACATCTCAAATCTCCCACAGGGACCTGTTTCGCTATCTGGAGGTGCAATTAGTATCCGGTTTATAAGTCTACACGTGCTTGGTCATTTTCTAAGTCTGGGGTGCCTGTTCGTTCCTTCTCCGGGGAAAGTTCACACTGTGCTCTGCAAAGTCTCCCTCAGTCTTTAGCGTAG
Source organism: Thryonomys swinderianus (assembly GCA_004025085.1). Lineage (NCBI taxonomy): Eukaryota > Metazoa > Chordata > Mammalia > Rodentia > Thryonomyidae > Thryonomys > Thryonomys swinderianus. Next base: position 22,889 of record PVIC010018242.1, read on the forward strand.
TCTCCCGAGACTGACGTCATTGGTCCGATGACTCACTGTTCTGCCCTAGATGACCCCTCATCAGTGGGAAAGTCGCATGTGTTAGCACCTCCCTGTGTGATGTTCTTACCCTGCAACAAATAGTAAAAGGAGCTAATTCTGAGTGACCACTTAATATGCATTAGGTCTGCTTTATGGTGTAAGTATATTGGCTAATTTTACACAACTGTTCATGCTGTAAATATTATTCCCATTTTATGCATGAGGATAATGAAGCTCTGTGACTATTAAGAATGGGTGTGTGGCTTTCTTTCTTTCTTTTTTTTTTTTTTTTTTTTTGAGACAGGGTCTCGCTTTGCAGTTCAGGCTGGCCCTGAGCTCAC
>PVIC010018243.1:0-31807 GCA_004025085.1 Thryonomys swinderianus
TTCCTAGACGAGGTAGCACAGATGATGAAGCCTGGGCGGTGAGTACTGGGGCTTTCCCAGAAAGGAGCTGACAGGATCTCGTGTCCCCACTCCCCAAACGGAGTGTAAGTCTCCCCGGCTTGTTTCCCCAAACCTGGCCCCAACGGTCTCATTTCTAAAAGGAAATGTTCCCTCTTTGTCCTTCTCGTCTACCCCGAGAAGTCAGAGATCGCGTGTGTTCAGCGCCTCCTGTGGCAGCTTCTCCGGAAGCCACCGATAGACTATCACCTAGGTGACGCCACTCAGAGAAGGGGTTGAGGGAACTGGGCGGGGCACAACCAAAAAGAGGAATGAGGAGGAAGAGGCTCCCCGCTTGCCTGTCCTCCTGTGCTTCCTGAGCCTTTTATTTGAACAGACATAAATAGAAGATAGATGAATGGATGGACAACGAGAAGGAAGGAATGAAGAAAGGAAGGAACAGGGCCGGAGGGTTAGCTCAGTGGTTCCGGCGCCTGCCTCGCAAGCGTAAGGACCTGAGTTCGATCCCCGGTTACCACATATAATGCTGGACGTGGTGGCTCACGCCTGTCATCCCAGCACTCGGGAGGCAGAGGCAGGAGGATTGCTGAGTTCGCGGCGGCTTGCCTGGGCACCATAGTGAGCTCAGGGCCAGCCTGAACTACAAAGCGAGACCCTGTCTCAAAAAGCAAAAAAAAAAAAAAGAAAGGAAGGAACAAATGAATGAATGAACAAATGAATGAATGAGAGACTCAAAGGGGAGGAAGGAAGATTATACAGATGATAGATAAAAATAAAGATAAAGAGTGGATGATAGAGATAGATGAATGACAGATTGATCAATAGATAATAGTTTTTTTTTTTTGCAGGTTTAATTTGAAGCTCAGAGCCTGAACTCACCATGGTAAACCTCAGTCTCACCAAATCCTTCCAACACTGAAGTGGATAGAGGTCTTCAAGAAAAAGAATCCCAATCCTAATCTCATTTAACGAGGTTTCATTCAGTGCCTCCATGTTCTGGATACTGTGCTACTATGATCAGGGCACTGAATAAGCCAGATGAGGTCCCAGTCTCAGTAGAGGCTACAGTCTACTGGAGGAGACAGCTGTCAAAAACATCAACAAAACCAAGAATAAATATTATAAGGGAATGTGTGGTACAATGGGACCTGAGCAAATGAATGAATTGCTAACTCTAATGGGAAGGCTTTGCTGTCCCCAAGGAAATCCCCTCCTAGGGACTGTTATTCCAATCGAAAACTCAATGGATTATGAGCTCGCTAGCCAGGCTAATGCCAAATAAGGTTCACAGGCAGGAAATTCACACTCAAGATAAAGCATGAGTCATTTTGACTTAATAGAATCTACTTTGTCCCGCTCTTTCATTGTTAGATATCGAAAAGAACTGGCTTCCTTCCTGTGTCAGAAACAATCTATAAGGTCCATCCCTAAACAAACCTGGATGGAGTTACCATAAGTCCTTTAGCTTTGTTTAGGTTAAAAAAAAAAAAAGCAATGGAAAACAACTGAAAAAATCCTGATGGTGGATTAGGAAGTTAGATTCATAAACTGACTCCATGAAGACAGAAGACAGACTCAGAAAACCTTCCTGATTGTTTTTTGAAGTTTATTAAAAGTTGGAACGTTAGATGCTTGAGCTTTGAACTCAATGAAACTACTAGGAAGAACTTCTGTCTAAGAAAGAACAAGTATTAATATGAAATTCAATAGCCAATCAAAATTCCTTAAAATCAAATCAGGCCCATTGAGAGCCAGTGTAGTGTTGTAACACTGGCATCAGCTCTGGGGGTCGAACACTATGGTTCTAGTCCTGAATCTGCACTCATCATCTATGACTTTGACCTTTAATGACCTTGGGAAAATCATTAAGCTTTCCTCCTATACAGAAAGAATAATGCCAACCACAACGTGAATGTGAAGACTAGATTAGATAATGGAGCTGGAAACACTTTACATCCACTGGAACACTCTCCTAGGAAAGTGTAATAGAAAGGGGAAGCCTGTGCTTGCCCTTGGGGATCATCATATCATAATTTACAGGAAGCGATGCCCACCCAAGGTCACAGCAATTCTTTCTCTAATGGGTCACTGTAGAGTAGTGTCCTCACGCATGGCGCAGCTTCAACCGTGCTGAGTTGGAGGTAATGAGATTCTAGTAATATTAATGTGCTCAAGTATGCAAAAGATGGGCTATTTCTTATAGATTATAACAAATTTAAGGTTATTTCCTGATATTACTTCCTTTTATGGCAGGGATAAAAGGATAAAGTTATAGCTATTAGGACTGAGAAAAGCCACAGACTCTGTTGTCCTCAAATTGTATGCAGTGGATCTCCCATGTGAATTCTACCCATGAAATGTGTCTTCTCAGAAAAAGGTGGAGGATATGGCTTAGGAAGACTAAAAATTAGGTTTGTCTTTTTTCTTTATGCCGTGCAAGAGTTCTCGTGCCATTACTCTACCAGCTTGAAATCTTATTTCATTGTAACTGCGTGAGACAGTGCTTCCAGATGAGCCTAAATTTGGGCCAGAAACATTGAAACTGTTTCTCAGGGAGGGAGAGGTCCAGACTCTAAGTTAAGGACAGTGGTCCTTGACTTAAGTTCTCTGTGGCTGGGATTGGGTAGATGTAAGGATGAGATCCTATTCATTCAAAGAGAAATAAATATGAGGGGAGTAAGCCCTTCTGATTAAGGACTTCTATCCCCAGATTTCTTGTAGGAGATACATTATAAGACTGATTTTTCTGTAATTTATAGAGGTGTTCAGCTGGTATGCATTGATATGGGTATATAAAATTATACGTAATGAGTGACAATCTCATGGTTTAATGCAAAATGAGCAGCCTATGTTCAATCAGGTCAGTTGTAACTTCATTTCTGTGTCTCCTATTGAAGAGTAACAGTGGATATGAAGGATATTATCCTCATTGGGGGATAATTTTGAATATATTCTCACACAACAGACCTAGTTGTTGAAAATCCAACATCAGATTAGCTCTCACCTGTATCTGACTGTTAAAATATTTTTATTATTACCTGCACTTGCATTTGAAAGTATCTTTAATGAGACTTTTGTCTTTGTTTCTTCATCACATCTACGTTACTGTTCTGAAAAAATCTAATCTCATTCTCTCCAAGAAGTCACTAGCGATAAAGGAGATCAAGCAGTTCAGTACTCGTAACCAAATGGTTGGACAGCCATACCCTAGAGTTCTTGTTCATTCTTTCTCCCTGGACCCACAGTGTACCTTCATGACCAATGGAAGTCATCAAGAAATCATCCTACATATGTATGCCAGTCAAATCCTGGGTCTAAGCCTTAATCAAAAGATCAAGAAACTTCCAGCAAAATGGATATGTTTTAACCTTAAACCACACCTTAACATTTGAGATATCTAAGTAAATTATGAATTGTCTCCTGTGGATTAAAATAACTTCTACACCAGGTGGCACTTCTTGTTCCTCCAGAACATGGATTCCTCTGCTTCAACATGTGTTTTCAAAAGCCTGAGTCAGCTCAGCTGCTCCATGGTTCTCTTCCCACCACGGTCTACTTCAAGGAAGACACAATAAACCAGTATCTTTCATGGCTTTGTTTCTCTTGCTGTTTTACACAGAGGACTCCAGGGTGTGGTGGCCAGAAGAAGAGTTGGTTTATCTAGGGCTGCTATGCAGAGTTTTGTCCCACCCATGGAACTGTTCCTCACTTTGAGAGCTGGAGGGGTTTGAAGAGATCCAACCAGCTGGGTTCTCCAGGAACAATGGGAACTGTGCAGACACAGTTAATGGTTGCCAAAGGACAGAGGTCAGATGAGATCTCCCTGTTAGATGCTCCCACAAGATCTTGTGCTTTTCCTTCACAGCACCTACCACAAGTGTAATTAAATAAGGGCTCATTAGTTATTGAATGTCTATCTCCCTAGATAGACTATATGTTCTGTGAGAAAAGATATGATGTTTCTCTGGCTCAAAATTGTGTTCCCAGTGTCTCACAGACCAGAATACACATGACCTCCTTTCAGATGTGTTGAGCAAAGGATTGATCATTTGCAAATCATTGACTGTTAACTTAACTCATGGAATTACTCAGAGGGGTTGGACAAAGGCCAAATCGGGGTGCTCTGGGCCTTTTGGTTCCAAATAATTATTAAGTCAAAAAAAGATCAAAACAACAGCAAATGTTGGTATACAAGATGGTGCACACAGAAGCAGGTCTGGAGCCGAAGGAGCTCCAAAGGCATGTAATCACTCACTCCACTCCTCATGGTGCCATTAAAACACAGCTCGCCTTCTTGGCTTTTTGTGTTCCAAGTCTTCTTCTTCCCTAGCCTCTCAAAGGGCAAAATGGAAAGGGTACTGGCCTAGAAGTCAGAACAGCAAGGTTTTGCTGCTAACTAGTTGTGTGACCCTGGACAAGTCACTTGAAGTCCTCCAGACTCTTTCCATTCTCTATTCAATGGTCCGTAACACTCTGTTCTTACATGCTTTGGTTTTTGGTCACTGGACCATGGCAACTTCTCTCTTAGGGCTGGCCCTTCCTCTTTTCCTCCACTTCTCAGTTACTGTTGTATGGGCCTGGTTCCACCTGCACCTTCTTTGCCAGCCCATCAACTCTAGAAAAATAATCAGGTAACGGCCACTGCTCCTAGAACTTTCTTTGAGTTACCCTAGCAAAAGCACTGAGACCCACATTGGCAGAGCACCTCTGTCCCCTGCCAGCCTGAATGCCTTCGCATGCCTCAGGAAATGGCACAACCAAAAAATCCGAGTCACTATTGGACCCTCCCTAGATAAGGGGGGGGGGGGTGGCAGGTCTAAGATTATTGAGCGTTCCAAAGAATACAGTTTCAACAATTGGGGTCAACCAGCAACAGGAGACATAGATAAGGTGAGAGTTGCCTCAAGTAATAATAGAACCTTGTAGTTTTGCCTCACGTGCTTCTGCCTAACAGCACAAAACACTTTCACACCAGCAGGCAAAGGTGGAGAGGTCTAGGAGAGGCAGAGGGATTATTATCCCCAAGTGGTTCATAGGGTATATTGAAACACTAGACAGATAAAGCCAATAGCCCAAGGTCACACAATTAGGCTTTCACAGGGTGGGAATTAGAGCAGAGTGTCCTAATCTTACCCACAGGGTATTTCTAGTAGACTCTAGATGGAGCCTTTTGTTTATACCTTGGTTCTATCTTATCTTAACTGCCCAGGGAGTGAGCTTGTTTTTTTTTTTTTTTTTTTCTTTTGGGGGATGAGTAGTGGGAAACTTGAGTGGCCTAATGTGGGCTGGCCAGCCTGAGCTCAGAATCCAGCTTTCCTGACTTGGATGCTCAGAGCAGGATCCAACGGGACGAGTCTGTGGAACGCTGCTATCTTCGTATTTTCAAGGCACAGAAGAACTCCCAGTGGCAGCTGAGAATGCAGAGGCTCCAGGGCTGATAAAAGTTGTAATTAACGTCCGTATGCAACCCTTTCATCTTCAAAGACTTTCTTCACATGAGCTAGTTACTTGTCCTATCACTCCAGTCGTTTTTGTCTTCCCGGTTCATAGGAGAAAGTGATGTACAGAAGGGGCCCTTTGCCAAGATGTCTGGCCCTTGTTCAACAGAGGAGATCCCTGCCTCTGAGCATCTAAATTCAACTTGTGGTGATGGGAAAACAGAATAGGAATGAAACATAAAAGAAGGCACAGGTGATCCATTCTCTGGATAAGAGACTATACACTGTGCAGAAAGGAAAGGAAGTCTACAGGACGGCTAGCTGGCTACATTCTAGAATGGGTCCATTCCCAGAAGAGTCTAAATAAACTAGAGAAGGCTACTTCTATACCATATGATAGCCAGTGACATGTAGAAATGAAGACCTCCATACCTTGTCTAAGGCAGACATTACTAATGGATCATAACTCTCTCTGCAAAAGAGTCAATGTTGGGCTTCTTAGTATATACTTCAGGCAGCCTGTACTAATCAATGGGAAGTGACACATGAGATGAAATCTATCTGCTATTGTTGCTGTGGGATTTGTTTGGGATTCACTTAAGTTGCCACTGTCCAACTCAGGTAAGAGCGTCAATGTTTGGTCTTCTTGTGGAGGGCCGGCCTGTTTCTGAACTCTGCTAGCACTGTCTGACAGAGTAAGTCATGAGCACTTCTGAGTTTCCGTGGCAGAAGAACTGGATTTTGTAGAAGCTGCTGTAATTATTTGATTACCTGGAACCTCTCCAGCCTTATCCCTCACATGGACACTCTCACCTAGGAAGGTCATCCCTCTTCTGGCCCTAATCAAACCATCCCCCCTCTTTAAATTTTCATCTCATGTTTTTCTTTTCTCCAGAGAGTATAACTGCAGTCCACAGAGATGTTAGTTTCTTTTTTCTGGCCTCCCCATACTCAGCTGTGTATTTTCATACCTTTCTTTGATCTGTTTAACTTTTCTTCTATTAAACTGTCAGTTCTCTGAAGGCACTGGCTCTTCTACTTTCCTTGCTTCTGTCTGTAGTACCAACCACATAATAAATTTTAATGAATGGAATCGGTCAGTTCACCCGCATTTTACAATTGGGGAAGTAGAAGTAACCAACGAGGAAAAGGCCTGGCCCACTGTCATCCTGTGACTCCCAGGGAGACATGCTAAACCTCTGCTGCTTGTGTGTGAGTTCTCACTTCTCCTCCAATACTTGGATCTGCATATTTGGCCTGAGATACAATGGAATCACATTCAACAGTCACCGAAGGCATTGCATATGACAGGAAACCCTAAGCCATATGGGATTTGATTTCAACTAGGGATCAGGAGATCCCAGACAGCCGTGAAGCGAGAACAACCAGAATGATCTTTGATCTGACTGGAGACTTTCAGCGATGAATAGAAAAGTTGAATCAGGTAGAGAATTTAACTTCTGATCAATTTTGACAAACCCCTTAGTAAAGCAGTCTTGTTGATTTTCTTCCTTCCCACCCCCCAGCAACAAGCATTTGTCTGATTTTGGATTGGTTCGGTGGGATTTAGTGGTCATCTAAAGGGCTCTCAGTCGAAGCTGCAACTCACCATCTCACTGTACTGCTTTGCTAAGTTCTTGGATAGGATTTTCTTCATACATGTATTTGTCATTTTGCTTTTTATTCTTTACCTTTAAGACTCTCATGTTGTTTTCCACATGATACTACAACCCACCCTCTCTGTACTTTATTTTGCACCAAGGTATTGCAGGAGATTGTTGAGGAAAGTTGTGACATTCAAGATGTTGAAAAACTTGGAGAATAAGGGACACAATTTTGTCTCCTTTTTAAGAGGTTGGCTTTTCTGGCTTGGAAGCAGTGTCTTTTTGAAGTAAAATTTGAACCAAGGGATGCTGCATTGAGATCCTGCAGGTAGTCCCAGAGCTGGATTCTTACGGTGTTAGCTGTGTGACTGAACATGTTGTTACTTTCTCTGACCTGAGTTTCTCTATCTGTCCACACTCCAGGCAGTAAGAAAATTTGGTGACATATGCGCAAAGCAACTCATCCCTAGGACTCACTCTTGCCCACTGAAGTGTACACTGTTAATTGGGTCTGCATACTTGTTTCTGGCATAGATTAATAGATAATTCACTTCAGATATTTAATACAAACCAGGAACTCTGTTATAGTATTGTTATCCTCTGCATTACGTTTAGGTATTAGATGTTAAAAGTCCGAAGAATGGTGAATTCACGGACCACAAGGCCTGGAAAGGACTTTAGAGAACACTAATTACAGCTTTCTCATTTTGAACACGGAAAGAAGGTAAATAGAGGTAAAGGCATTTGCTCAGTATACCATGCTGAATTAGTACTAGAAAGGAACTGAAATATGATATAATCACATTTATCCTTAGTAGACTGTGGGTTATACACCCAGCTTCCAAATTATGTGCAATGTATCCTTCTAGACATGTGTGACTGACTGATTTCATGCTGCTTGAGTAGCAGAGAAGGGAATCAGCTGGAAGTCTGGCTGTTTCGTAGCCCTTACACCTCAGTGCTACCTTGCTCCAAAGCCCAACCTCCTTTAACCCTCTACACTTCTCTAGGCATCCAGTTATATCGAGGTGATCTTTGGTCAGGAAGGTCTTTAAACCACTAACTGGAAGAAGCAATGCTCTTTTTTTTTTCTTTCAGCATACTAACCAAAATGCTAATGTCTTTGTTGTTATTGTTGTTGTTGTTAGTATTATGGAGAACATGACTTGAGATTCAGTGTTCTTTATACATGAGGACAGGTTTGAAGATAAGGACAAAGGCATACAAGGAGCCAGCCCTAAAGGAAATCATGATCCCTGTTCTGTTAGACAAAACCTAATGAGCTCTTAGGCCGGAGATTTAGCTCAGTGCTTCCACCACCTGCCTAGCAAGGGCAAAGTCCCTGGTTTGATCCCGGTAACCCCATACAATGATATGATATTGGGCGTGGTGATTCACGCCTGTAATCTAGCACTCGGGAGGCAGAGGCAGGAGGATTGCTGAGTTCGAGGCTTGTGTGGGCTACATAGTGAGCTCAGGGCCAGCCTGAACTACAAAGTGAGACCCTGTCTCAAAAAACAAATACAAAGCAAAACAAAAAACCCCTAATGAGCTCTAAATTTCCTTGCCTTGCTTAACATGTCAAACTTCATGAAAGAGCCATTCAAACTGGAAATGGTGCAGAGAAAAAAAAAATTCAAAGAGGCTTGAGATTCACTGCCAAGGACACTAGAAAAAAGAATGTGTGTGTGTGTGTGTGTGTGTGTGTGTGTGTGTGTTTTCCTATATAGAAGGAAAGAGAGACAAAGGGAAAAAAGAAATAGGTAGAATCTATACAAATCACAAATGGTAAATGATGGACTTTTGCTTTGCCAGTCAAGTCTAGAAACTGTATTTATTTAGGCAACCTTCTAAGTATTTATCGAGCACTTCTGTCTTTGTCACTTTCTCACCACTGAGACACAATACTGGCATCTACAACTTAAAGGAAGAGGGCTTTATTTTGGCTCATGGTATCAGAAGGTTCGGTCAATGGCTGGCAGACTCAAATGCAGAAACACCATAATGAAGGAGCCTGCCTTGGAGGAGAGCTCCCCGGGCTGTGGCAGCCAGGAAGCAGAGGGCAGAGAGAAACCCTTCCAAATCATGTCCCCAGTGAGCCATCTCCAACTAGACTCACTTCCTGAACACATGAGGCCTCAATCATAACAGTTCACTATAATTGAGGGATTGTACTGACAGCTGGGAGTTACAGTGGATTCAAAAATGCACACAGGGCATGGGCTTCACCTTAAGGACCTTTAGAGCCATTACATAGCTACAAGGTATCCCTTGAGCTTCTTTTTAAATGAAGCTACCTTGTGGAATTTTTATGAATTATCAATAGAAACAAATAGTGAACAAAGAGAATAAAAAAATCGCTGGGGGAGCTTAAAGAGACAAATCTGACCTCTAAGGCTGATATTATGAAAATAGAAAGTCTTCCACCATGGAAGATCCCATGCAAAGGCAAAGCTCTAGGCTGGAGAGTTTTTCTCCAAACATCTCTCTGCATGTGTAACACACACCCTTGTGGATTACCTGAGCCCCTGTCCTTCCCCTTGCAGGTATGGACCTTGCAACTCATAGTGGCTGCAGAGCTGACACCAACTGGTCCGTGGTACTCAGCTCTTCTGCACTCTGCCTTTTGGCTGGACCACCTTGAGCACTGACAATGGTTATGACTTCCTTATGGGAGATGCTCATTTAGATGCTCGTTTTTGGAGTTTACTAAGGTTAGGGTTGGGGTTATGGGCAGCAATGATCCCATAGGCCACAGGCAGGTGCTGCACACAGATGCACACATGCGGTGTTGTGCATCTCTTCCTGGCCTCTGCATTTACACAGCAGTGGACATTTAGAAAGAAAGAAGCTTTATACTCATCACTCTAATAGCCTAGAAGGAGGAAGTAGAAAAAGATGCTGACTAGTCCTGTGGCTGCTGTGTGGTTCCTTCTAGAAGGCACGGCAGGCCTGTCTAAGTGGGAAGAGGTGCCCTGAAATTTAGGCAGATAAGAAATCTCGGTAAGTCCCTGTCCCACAAGCCAGAAGCCTGTACCTCCTCCGACAGACTGAGTCAGATGTACCCAAGACACAGTGACTGTTTCCTTCCTGGGTAGCTGGTTTGTCAGTCAGAGAAACCCAGAACAGAACCTCACTGGCTCTCTGATAGGACCTTCACCTCCCTGGCCAAGCAGATGCCAGGTCGTCCAGTCTGGGATGGGTTTAAGGCAATAACCACTTTCGAGCTTGGGCTAAATTATTTGTACCCTGATACACGTAGGCTGCTTCCAGACGGACTGCTCCCTCGGAGCTACTTTCCCTTACGTCTTCCCAATTCTAACTGCTAGAGAGAAGACTCTGGAATCAAGGTTCATTAAGCAGAAGGCAAATATTTTGCTGCTATTCAATTAGTTATTTTCCCACCTTTGTCTATTACAAGCCACAGCCCCAGATAATAGAGAAATACTGGTCAGCAACATCCACCTTTCATTCAGGTGATAATGAACAAGCAACAGTTCACTGTTCCTTTCTATCCTACTCCCTCCTGACTCCCCATCACACACAGAGAAGTAGAACTTCTCTTTAGGGATTGGAATGAATGAGCCATTCAGAGCATGAATGGAAATTTGTTGCCATTGCCACTTCTTTCTCCTTCAGTTTTGTGATTCCTGTCCACTCCTCTGACAAAATGTTTAAAATGAGTAGGCAAAGGGCCAGAGATCTAGCTCAGTGGTTCCGGCGCCTGCCTAGCAAGTGCAAGGTCTCTGGTTCAATCCCCAGTAACCACATACAACACTGGGTGTGATGACTCACATCCACCAGCAATCAGTACCACACATCACAATGCTGGGTGTGGTAGCTCACACCTGTAATCCCAGCACTCAGGAGGCAGAGGCAGGAGGATTGCTGGGTTCCAGGCTTGTCTGAGCTACACAATGAGCTCAGAGGCCCAGGACCAGCCTGAACTACAAAGCAAGACCCTGTCTCAAAAAAAAAAAAAAAAAAAGCCAGCTCTCTGGATGTTATCACCCATCCACAAGAAGATTCCTCAACAGAACTGATGGAAACAAGCACCATTCCATCACTGATAACCATCCAGGTTTCTGACATCTTAACATACCAAAGCAAACACTGTAAATTAGTTACTAAAGTGCCCTTAACTCTGTTGCCAGATGTCCTGGGTTTGAAGCCTGGCCTTGGTCAAGTTACTCAAGCTCTGTAAGTTGTGCAAACTGTCCCCTTGGTAATTTTGTCCCTTATTTTCTTCATATGTAAAAGGTTAATAAGAGGACTGTCCTCCTGGGGTTGATGCATGTATTAAACAAGCCACATATAGGAACCATCACTCTATCGTGTTGGCATATAGTCAACACTCTGTCTTTGCTGTTATTATTGTCAGTAATGATGAAATCCAGAAATGTTAACTAGCCACAAAAATGCAGTGCAGAAGAAGCAAGAGCTCAGGGGGTAAAAACCGTCAGCCATCCCAAGGAAACTGGGAACGATACCACAGCAAATGCTCGAAATTAGTTGACATGTGAACAATCTCTCTCCCCACTTGGGATTGTGCATTCAACCTCTGCTCTCAAAAGCTGAAGACCCAAGGAAGGGTGTCAGGACTGGCATTGTGCAAAACACCTTCCTGATGTCTCAGCCCATCCCCAGCCACCTTCAACCTGTCCGCTCACACTTGCACTGACGGGGGACACTTGCTCCCATAGGACACACCCCATTGGCCAGTGTACTCCAAACTCAGGTAGATCTGGCTCCATGAGTTTTTCCCCCCACGCCGTCCACCCTCTCATTCAGCATTTGACTCCGTGTCTCCGAGTCTCCCTGGGCAGGTACTCCATGAGAAGCAGGGTCTGTCCATTGTGCAAACTGCTACTTGGCAATCTCCAGCGAAGGAGGAAGCAATGTAGCTGTTGGGTATCGAGTTGCCCTGTGGATCTACCCCTTCAGTACCTGCAGCAGTACCACATTGGAGAGCAGACAGTTGATCACCCAAAGGGACCCACCCCACTGAAGACAGCCAGAAACTTCTGAGAGGTTTTTCTGCTCTTCTCCCAGCTACCACCACTCTCCAAAAATAGGCATGGGGGTCAGGTGGGCATATTCTCTCACCTAAGGATTCCAACCTCAGATCAGCAGCTTCAAAATCATTAGACTTGCAAGCCAGCCATGCTGGGGAGGATTTCGCTGTGCCTGGCTCCCTCTCCTTTCTCAGCCCAACTATGTAGTAACCCTGTCCTCAGACAGGCATCCCCAGCCAGAGCAAGCGGCCACGTAAGCCACAAATAGACAGCTGAGCTCGGGCAGCTGGCCAGCCAAACCCAATCCTCAGCCCTGCCCAAAGCCATGCCTCCATCACCAAAAATCATAGACACAGTCCCAAACATTACGGGGATCTCACAGGGCTGCAGGAGACAGAGAAGAGAAATACCCCATTCATTCCTCTGGCAAATGAGGCTGACTTAGCGCTTGTTGGTTCCTTGGCTGCTTCAGAGGAAGCACGCCTTCTTTTTCATACAGAGGATTAACCATCGAGCCTTTGGACTGAGCTACATCACCAGCCCTCTTTTGATTTTGTTTTTCTTTTTAGGTTGAGAAAAGACCTCGCTAAATTGCCCGGGCTTAGCTTGAAATTTGGATCCTTCTGTGTCAGCCTCCCTGAGCGCCGGGATTGCAGGCCCGCCCCCTCACACCTAGCTGGTAGTATGCGCATGCGCTTTAAGAACAATGTCACTTGCTAAGTGAGTGAAAAGTGGAGTTTGAATTTCAGGTGGAAGGCACCAGCTCTTCCCCAAAAGAGCATCTGTGTCCCCAGTCACGCAGAGTGACAAAGGAAATTGAGTCATCAGCTTTCCGATGTGCAAATCCCCAGAATTTCTCTCTCAGATAGAAAAGATCCCCCACGAAAGCCATGTTGACCATATAACACCTGCTACGGCTCCTTCCTTCACAAGAATCACTTCCTTCTTGGGCTCTGGGTGGAATCAGTCAAAACAGAGGTGCTGGGGAAGCACAGCTATGATGTCTTGTCCGGAGGCTCAGGACGGACCGCTGTGGAAGCTCGGCCCACCTCTCACCACCTGTTCTCTGGCAAGGGACCTCAGCCCTGAAGCCTCTTATGCCACAGGCTGATCTGAAATCTTCTTTTAGGTGGCCACATGACTCTCACGGAGAATCATGGCCGCCCACTGTCCGGGACCTCAAGACTTTCCCGCACTAAGGACACACAGAACAGGCTAGTGAGCAAGCGGCCGAGGGGCTGGGTGGGTCAGAGCAACCGCAAAGCCTGCAGGGCCAGCGTGAGAGTCTGCAGGTCTCTTTCTCAATTTTCAGGCAGAGAGCATTGCCCTGACTTGTCTCTTAGACACAGAGCAGCCTCTCCCTTTTTTCCAAGCCTGCAAATGAGAGCATGTCTAGGAGGGCAGCTGGACTCCGATAAGGGAATTGACTTATTTTAGCACCAAATAACTAGGTTGGCATCTCTGACAGCTGTGGCCAAGCCTGGAAAGAGACAGGTCAGGACAGGGCAGGGCAGGGCAGAACAGTCATGAGTCCACAGCTTGCCAGAGGGTGGAGAGAGAGGCCTCATGCCAGGCTGTGTTAGCCACCGGGGACAGGAAGGGCAGGGGAACCACAGGAACTTCCAAAGTCCTCCAGAGAATGGAAGGGGCTGGGGGCCTGGGCCTGGGAGTCACACCAGGGGCGGAGTAGACCATGGGGAATCCCAGCTCCACCGGTGCACTCTGGGCCAGGTCACATCATCTTCCTGACTGAGCTTTGATTTCTCTATCAGGACAACGGAGTTAAGAAAATACTGCTAGATAGGCTAGTATGAGGCTTATGTGACAGAATCTATGCTAAGCCCTTAGTTTAAGGCCTAGCACTGAGTCAGTGCGCAGCAGGTGGCATCTCCTGGGGCCTTCAGACCCTGCTTTGTACCATCTGGTGCCATAGCAGAGCGCCTGGCTCTTTCAACTGGGTGCTCCTAATCACCCAGTGATGTTCCAGGGGCACTAAAGGCCTTGGAAGAAGACAGAATAGTTCTCAAGTACTCACTTTGCTTTCAGGGGAGACACGGATATTGTCATGCAGTGAGTTGTGGTGTACAACACAGTATTTAAGGTACTAAACAGATGTTGCCTCCTTGAACTGCGGGGCATGGGGGTAGTCTTAGAGCTCTGGACCACGAGGGTTTTTCTGAGAAAGCACGTGTGAAAAGTGCCCTGTTTAAACACCCTAACATGTTCCCCAAAGGAGGAAATCACCAGTCCCCCTCTTCTGTGGTCCGCTTCCTCTTGGGAAAGACACAAGGGGTTTTTCTAAATGCTCCTTGGAATCACTGTCTTTGAGTCTAGGATTGTGAATCAGAAAATATTTCTTGAATGAATGGTGGAGGATCTGTCATAAACCAGGAATTTCATTCAGTCTGGCATAGGGTATTTTGAAAGAAAATGGAGCCTTTTTCCGACCAGCTGCCAGCTTTCCGACACACGTACTTGTCAAAGAAACATGTGTGATTGTGAACTGTATATAAAATGTACCAATAAAGAATTCAACTTAAAAAAATGTACCATATTTTGCAAGAAGTCGATGTCCAATGCATATCAAGGGAAATCACTGAAACCCTCCATGCTAACCTTAGTGGGATGGAGCTTTGCGTCTTTGTTTCTCCCTGTGGGAAAACGGCCAAAGCTCTAACTCCCAGGAAAGGAGGCATCTAATTCCCAGTGGCAGCAGAAAGGTGTTAACCACCCTCAAGCCCCAGGGCTCTCAGACACACCCCTCTTTCTCAACACCAGAAACACAGTTCTCTAGCAGTGACCTGTTACCACAGAGGAAAAGGAAGACCCACCCCTGGACCTTCTGCCTGAGGCCATCCCCCCCCCCCCCCCCCCCCCCCCCCCCCCCCCCCCCCCCCCCCCCCCCGCTCACTCAAGATACCTGGGCTCCAACTCTTTCCTGCTTGGATCCAACATGGCTTAACCATCTTGGGGGATTTTTTTTTTTTTTTACTCTTTGATTTCTGATATAAAAAGTGTACTCTTCCTTTCTCTCCACGCTCGGCCCGAAGAGTCAACTGTTTCCAAAGTTTCCTGTTGGCCTTCCAGAGCACACTGCTCGCGGACTGGGACAAGCACAGTGCCTTTTCTTCCTTTCTTCTCCTCCCGGGTCTACCCACCCAGCCCCAAGCCCTCTACCGAGCGAGGTCACCTGCTCCAGTCTCAGCTCCTTCCAAACAGATCTACAAACACATGAAACTCCAGGTCAGGCAGTCATTGCTACTTCCCCGTGCTTCCTTCCCATGATGTCCAGAAGGCCCACCAAAACCTCTCCCGAGGCAAGAGGAAGCCTGCTGGACCTGAGACAACCCCCAGGGTCAGGACAACACCCAGTATTTGCAGGTGGGGTCCTTTAGAAGAATGAGGAGACCGGACAGGAGGAGTCAGGAGTCTGAATCCTGCAACAAGCCCAGTGACATCCCTGGTGGGAACACAGAGCCAGCGTCTCAGAGGCCAGACACAGGCTTCTCCTGGCCCTCAATTCCCTCTCTCTCTCTCTGGCCCTCGGCTTTCTTGCTTTTCTAGCTCCAGTTCCCTTCTGGAAGTTTCTACTGTGGTCTCTGGTCTACCAGAATTTTCCTTTCCCTGAAATCCTTTCTGACTTCGCCTGCCCCATAAAACCTAAGCTGGTTTTTTGTTGTTGTTGTTGTTGAGACAGGGTCTCGCTTTGTAGTTCAGGCTGGCATTGAGCTCACTATGTAGCCCAGGCAAACCTCAAACTCAGCAATCCTCCTGCCTCTGCCTCCCGAGTGCTGGGATTACAGGCCTGAGCCACCACGCCCGGCTAACCTAACATGTTTTGACTGAGCTTTATGCTTTGGAACACCATGAACCTGAGTCCATACCCTGTACCACCCCTGGCTGTTTGAATGCCAAAAAGTTACTTAACTTCTCTGAGCTTAAGTTTATGCTTTGCAAACAAGGCGATTTACAAGATACTTCTCACCTGGCCCTGGTGAGTACCATAAAGTGAGATCACACACAGAAAGGTTTAACACAGAGTCTTCATACAACGGTGAAAGTGTACAGTCAATAGCAGCTCTTTGTACTTTTGCTGGTATTATTCGCACTGCTTACCCATCAGGAATCAACTTGATAGATCTCTACCTATCCATAGTCTAAAGTACCCAGGTTGGATCACGTCTTTTGCTTTTCTTTGGGTACCTCCCCAGAACTGGGTTTAATAAACACTGCTGAGTAGAATTAACCATAGGCTGAGCTGTCTTAATGACCCTGCTGGCACTTCTTAAAAGAAAAATTAATTTTGCTAGCGATAAGCAAATCGGCTGTGTAATTATCTGCTCATATACAGACAAAGAAAAGGGCTGCCTGGAGTTGAGCCACGCTGGAAAACCTCCCATGGGGGCCTCCCCGCCACAGCCACCAAAGGCCACCGGCGCGGTGTGGACGGGACACCGGAGCCTCGGTGCCCGGGTTACTTCCCTGGATGCTGGCTCCCCTCCCATTCTGAGGCTGCTGGCCTGGAAACAGGATCCACTTAGCCTTTGGCTTTCCCCAGACCGATGGGCAGACCCGGCGGTGGCAAGGACGGAGCAGCTGGCCCAGTCACCCATGGGTCCTCCCTGGCGCAGGCCGGAACCCCAGAGACTCTCAGAGCCTCCCGGCAGAGCTGGTTCAAGTTCCCACGCGGCTCGGCGTGGTCAGCGACTTTCCAGGAGGCTTTTCTGGAAAGCTCATGGCCAAACACTCTTGCAACTGCGTGGCCACCTTGCCCAAGCCCCTCCTGGCCAGCGCCAGCCCCGCCGTGCCTCAGCCAGCCCTTGGCACAGGAGCCTGCCGGTTCCGGCACCAGCGGTGCTGCGCGCAGCCCGGGTACAGTTACTTTCTACCGCGCGCTCCGCTCCGGCTCCAGCGACCTCGCCCAGACTCCGCGCGGGCTGCGGGCCGCCGACCTCTCCTCTCTTTCCCGCTCCCTCTGAGCCGAACGGCGCTTCCACCCGCCAGCCTCCGGCCGCCGAGCGCACGGCGCAGCCTCGCTTTCCCCGACCCCAAGCCGAGTCGCCCGCCGCCCACCTGACTGCAGTCCCGGGGGCCCCGCTGGCCCGCGTGGCTCCTGCGGGACCCCGGGGACGCCCGGGCCCCTGTCGCGCTGCCCGGGCCGCGGCGGGCACTCACCGATCTGGGCCAGGCTCAGCGGCACGAGACAGAGTCCCCAGACTGCGCGCCACCAGAACTTGTCCATGGTGTCCGGCGAACCCAGATGCGAGCGAGTGGAGCTGGAGGGTCCCGATGCGCGGGGACAGGAGAGGACGGGGCGAGGAGGGCGGGCCAGACCTGTCCGGGGCTGGTGGCCGCTGGGCAATGAGGCCGCCTCGGAAGTTGGCGGCAGTTTTTATTCGGGACTTGAAAGTGACCTAAGAGGGAGGGAGCGAGCGAAGGACACACCCAAGCGAGGGGCTGTGACTAAGCCGCCAGCCGCGGTTTAAAGACGCACCAGCCCTCCCGGGCGCTGCCCTGCGCCCCCGCCGCGCCCGGACCGCCTGGGAAGCGGTGAAGTTGCGGGGGGTGGGGGTGGGGCGTCCCGAGTGCGTGTGCGTCGGACGGGGTCCCCCGCCCCACCCCCCGCGCCCGTCCGTGCGCCCCAGGGCGCCGCGCTCCCTTCCTCCCGGGAAGGCGGCCTCACCGAGGAGAGTGACTGAGTCCCGGGGCCTCGCCCGGCTGATTCAGTCTCTGGCCTCCCCTTTCCCGCTAAATTTCTCGGAGGAGGCTGGGGGACGATCACGCGTGTTTCCCGGGCAGCCGGGTGTCCGGGGGGAGCTGGGGCCGTGGGGAAGCCCCGCCTTGGATAACGGGGTTTTTCAGGCCAGGCCGGGGCGCGGACTGACTTCTTCCCCTCCGCAGGAACTTAGGTTTCCGCGGCTCCAGGGTTTCTGTTCCTGCGGGGGTGGGGGTGGGGCTGAGGGAGGCGGCCCACTGACCCGCGCGTTCGTCCTCCCCTCCGGGACGGCTCCGCCTGTTTCCACCCGTTCGCCCTCCCGGCGCACCCCATCCCCCTGCCTGCCTGGCTGCGACACCTTTCCCTTCCATCCTCCCGGGCTCAGACAACGACACGCCCTGCTCTCCCATTGTCCCCCCACTTCCATCAGTCTTCCTGATTATCTACCAGCCCAGTCACGCATCCCTTTGTCCGTCCGTCCGTCCATCCATCCCAACACCATTTCTGCCCCCATCCATCCATACAACTTCTCGCCCATCATTTCATGCATTCTTTCCCTTCTCTTCATCAACCCTCCCGTGTACAGCGCCTTCTCCGCTCACGGACCGTGGGCATCTGCCCGTCTCTCTTCCTCCGCATATCCACTCGTGCTATCCGACGTCCCCCCAGCCGCTCTTCCTCGGTCCCAGCTCTACTCCCCCCCAAACAAACACAAAACGTCTACTTCTCCCCAGCTATCCTACTTCATAAATCTCAAAGAGGGACAGACCCGGTCATATTCTCTGGAAGAGATAATTAGACTTTGAAAATGTGAAAACATTATTTTGAATCATCACTCCATATCAATTTGTAGTAGGCTTTGATTTAATATTTGCAATTCAAGAGCAGTACTTTAAAAAAACATAAACTGGGGCCGAAGATTTAGCTCAGTGGTTCCGGCGCCTGCCTGGCAACCACAAGGTCCTGAGTTCGATCCCTGATCCGGTAACCACATACAATGCTGGGCGTGGTGACTCACACCCACCAGCAATCAACACCACATACCACATACCACAGTGCCGGGCGTGGTGGCTCACGCCTGTCATCGCAGCACTCGGGGAGGCAGAGGCAGGAGGACTGCTGAGTTCGAAGCTTACCTGGGCTGCATAGTGAGCTCAGGGCCAGCCTGAACTACAAAGTGAGACCCTGTCTCAAAAAAATAAATAAAAAATAAACTGAGTTTATTGGTACATTTTAGGGCTACGCTATGATCACATTCCTTATTGGGAATTTGTACCTGTACATGATATATCTTGATTCTTACTTTTTCCATTCCTCTGCCTTCCTTCAGCCCCTCACCCCTATATACATAAGCTTTGTTTCCATTTTTTCCTTTTAGTGTCAATTTTTTTCTTTCCCTTCTTTGCTTCCCCATGCCCCCAGACAGTTCCCCTCTCCCTTTGAGCAATTTCTTCCTGTTTCTCAACCCCTGTTTTATATTTTGGATGTCATACAACTTCTCACATTAGAGAAATGGTAGATATTTAGTCACTTGTGTCCTACATATTTCACCTATGAGTATGCCCTTTATTTAGCTATAAATGTCTCTAATTTATCATTCTTTCTGGCTGAATAACCCTCCATTTGATTTTATTTTATTTTTTTAAACCACATCTTTTTTAGCCATTCTCTGGTGATGGGCATTCAGGCTTTTTCCAAGATTTAGCTATTACAAACTGTCTGCTATAAACATGG
Source organism: Thryonomys swinderianus (assembly GCA_004025085.1). NCBI lineage: Eukaryota > Metazoa > Chordata > Mammalia > Rodentia > Thryonomyidae > Thryonomys > Thryonomys swinderianus. The sequence continues at coordinate 19,526 of PVIC010018243.1, forward strand.
GTGTACATATGTCACTGTGATATGATGCTTTTCATCATATCACCCATGGTGAGGCAGGAATACTGAAAAATAAAAAATACCAAATGTAGACAGTTCCTTAAAATGCCGTGATCACGGACTAGGGAAACAGCAGGGTCAAATGGGACCTATAATCCCAGTTTTTAAAAGAAGCTCCACACTGATTTTCACGTGGTGGCACCAGTCTACATTCCTGCGCTCAGTGGGGAAGGGTTTTTTCCCCTCAAACCCCATCAGCATTTGTTATTGGTTGATTTCTTGATTGTAGCCACTTTTTCTGGAGTGAGATGGAATCTGTGTTGTTTTCATCTGTATCACTTGAATGACCAGCAATACTGAACATTGCTTCATGTGTCCCTTTGCTGGATTTATTCTTCATTTGAAAAATGTCTGTTCATTTCAGATGCCCACTTTTCAATTGGGTCTTTAAATGGGGGGGGTTTCTGATTTTCTAAGCACTTTATATATTCTAGATTGTAGATCTTTCTTTGTTGTTGTTGTTGTTGGTTTTTTTTTTTTTTTAGTATTTTGAGACAGGGTCTTGCTTTGTGGTTTAGGCTTACCCCAAACTCACTATATAGCACAGGCCAGCCTCGAACTCAAAGCAGTCCTCTTGCCTCTGCCTCCTGAGTGCTGGGATTACAGGTGTAAACCACCACACCCAGCACTGTGGTATGTGGTTACCGAGTGCTGGGATTGCAAGCCTGAGCTGCCATGGCTGGTATTGTGGTATGTGGATACTGGAAATTGAACTCAGGATCTTGTGCTTGCCAGGCAGATGATGGAACCATTGAGCTAAATCCCTGGCCTCCTTTGTGTTACCTTTAATATGAAATACCAAAAATACTTAGATTTACATTTTATTAGGCAATTATTCCATTTAGATTTTACATAAATCTAAATGGAATAATTGCCTAATAAAATACAAATAAAAATGAAAGTGGTTATCAGTGGTTCTGGCAGGACCCTCAAGGATCCATGCCAAAATTTCAGAAAAAAAGGTAAGATTTTGTAATTCATTGAAAAAAATTTAGAAAACCGCATCCAGCCACCCCACCCCATCCATTCATAAACATGCAGCGAGTGCCCAACAGTACTAAGTGTGAATAAGACCTGGCTTTGTCTACACCCTTGAGTAGGGAACAGGCTCAGAAGCAGGTTGTTATACACAGAATACTATTGAATCTTCGTATCTGCAAATAGTAAATTTTTTAAAATGGCACCTGTTTCTGAACATGTACACACTCTTCAAATCATTACTGCCTGAACTATACAGTATACTATTTATATAACATTTACATTGTATTAATATATGCATGACAGGACATCTAGAGATGATTTGAGGTCTATGAAAAGATATGTGGAGGTTTTATGCAAATACTACCCCTGTTTTATCTAAGGGACTTGAGCTTCCACAGAGCTTGCTATCCTTGGGGAGGTCCTGAGACCAATCTCCTACGGGCATTGTGGATACCAAGAAATGACTGAATGCACATTCGGGTGCTGTCAGTCTTGTAGTTCTAGAAAGGAGGGTCACACTCTTTCCTAGAGAATGCCCAGGACACTTCCTGAGGGAGGTAACCTGTAAGCCAGGTCCAGAGGGTGAGAAAGAATTCTTCCAGTGAAAAAGTAGAGAGGTCATCCACAGGTGGTAGTCTATATCAAGGACTCAGGACACAAAAGCCCATATCCGAATCCTGTCTTTGCTGCCTACTCGTTGAGTGACTCTGAAAAGGCCAGGAGCCTTTATGTATCTCAATATCTTCAAGCATAAAATAGATGTAGTGATAGTATCTGCTTCATAGAATTGGTGACAAATGACTCCGAAGTTCTGCAAATATTAATCACTGGATATATCTGTCTAGGTGCCTGCAGAGAGCAGTATAAGAAATAATCCGGAAGTCTTGCATATACAGAGCATTGGGTGTCTGTGCATAGATGCATAGAGTAAGAACTTGAAGCAAGTTTAAGAACCTTCAAGTGTATGGAATGAGTTGAGTAGTAGATTAGGTGGAAAGATTGAATGAAAGGCCACAAGGCATGAGGCAAAAGAGATGCAGGCTGGATTGTGAACTATGCCAAGGAGATTGAACTTGATCCTACAGGTAATAAAGAGCCCACGCACATTTCTACAACTATCATTATGTTAAATTAAGCACAAAACACACTTTATTATTTTACCCACTCTAAAGCGTACAGTTCACAATCCTACCACTGGTCCAGTTTACACATATTTCAGGAGGGAGACATTTGCATCTTTGTGGAGGGTTTGGGGGCAGAAGAATCCCTGTCTGAACCTACCCAAGGCTGGCGTGCCCTGATTCAAAGGATGAGTGTCTGAGATGAAGATAATGCCTCTGAACTCTCACCTGAAGAGCAAACGTTTCAAGAAAGCTGCCAACAACAGGGAAGAAGCTTCCTGCAGGTTGCTGGTGACCAAAGGTGAATTCTTTTCTGAAACTGTCAGGGGCAAGCTGGCTCTGGGGTACAGCCTCAGACTGGAAGCAAGAAAGCATCCCTGGGGGCTTCCTTACAGGAGCACTGGACTGGGAGTGGTCTGGAACACCTCCTCTGACCTCCAGGGATCTCGGCTTTCTTTATTTTTTAAGAGGAGAAAGGTGAAATGCGGGAAATGATGTTTCCTAGACACCGGACCTGGGGGTTTCTTGGAGAGCTCTGAACACCGGCCATAAAGGTCACACAGTTCAGTGTAAAGGTTTAAGGGAGTGGGCTATCCCCCTCCCCTGTCCCTATCTCACCACAGAAGTTCCACTCATATCTATTTTATATACTACAGCGCCGTGAAAGATTTCATTTTGACAAAGGATTTCACTTTTACAGATACATTAAAATCACTGAGGTGCTCACGAATGCTGGTCCTTTTTGCAATTAGTCCAGGAATCAATAGTGCTAATGACGAATGCAGGTCTGAAAGCGCTTTGCAAACTGTAGAGGGGCATGCAAATTCTAGTGATTATTATTAGGATTACTCTCCCAGAGGGGAGTACGTTGCCTCTCTGCTTCCCGATAGTTTAATAAGGGACTGAGGCTGGCTTGTCCCATCTCACGAGTGACTCATTTCTAATAACTGACCTGGTGACTTACCGAGCTTTCTGAGCTCCACTCCGAACACATGCTACGTACACCCCTGGTCCCACCAATATTTGCCCGCCCTGTCCTTCAGCTCTGTAGAGAGGTTAAAATCTTACAAGTATCTAATATTAGACATTCCCTATCCGTTGTGTGTTACCCAAACCAGCCTCCTAAGCCAAACTGCAAGATGTGGGAAACTAAAAGGGAGAGCTTGCATTGCTCTGTGTTACCATGAGATCACATTATTCAGAAATAACACAGGGACTTTGAAAACCCAAGTCCTCGCACCGACTCTGCTTTTATCTTCAGCTGGATGATCTAACCTCGGGGAGTTTCAGTTATCCCATCCATAAAACAACTCCAAGAAGACTTTTATTAATTTAGGAGTCCTGAGTAAAAGAAGCTATCAAGACCCTTTTGTGGTACTTGTTTCCTGGGGGGATCTATGACCCACCACTCTCTAAGCTACCTGAGGAGAGGGAGACATCTCTGTTGGGTATCAGTACATACTCAGTCTCTGTATCTGGCACATCCCAGTCTCTGGAATGTCTGCTGTGTTCCATAAATAAGCATCACATAAATGCATCAATGACTGATAGTCTTTCCCTTCTCGTCGTGACACATGGGAGTGTTTCAGGAATCGCATGAGCTAATAGGTGGAAGCACTTACGGAACTAGACAATTTCTAAATAAATGCAAGCAGCAGCGCCCCATCCGGGGTAAGTGCCTTCCTAAGTCATCAGCGTGGCCAGAGCCTCGCTCACTCTGGCAGATCTCCACTTCCTGCTAACGTCCCGGGACCCGATACCTTCGGAACAGTAATAATAAATCTTGTTCCTTTTAAGCACAGAAGAATCAAATCTAAACCAAATATGAATAGGAGAAGAGCAAGGCTTGGAGACAGGAGAATGAAACATGGAATTCACGGATTATAAATGTCCTGGATTCTCTTATTCAGTTCTTTTAGGGACATTTCCCAGGAAAGGGGTTAAATTTGAACTCTTAAAGAAATCTGTTCTTACATTACACTCATAGGATGAGTTCTACACATCCAAATGAGCAGTGTTAGGAAAAATCTTCTGATAAAGTAATTATTAATGAAATCTCAATAAGCTGGTAACTGGGAAGCGTTTCCTTTTGGAAGCAGTTTTTATAATGAATAAGTGACCTCGAATGACTAATCTCAAGCTAACCAAATGTGGTTATGGAACTGAGCCTTGCACGTTAGGCAGGCTTTCAAGTGATGGTTTTTTTTTTTAAAGGAATAGCTGGTGTGACTGCTGCATTATGGAAATTCCAAGGGTAGGATACCTTGGGCTTCTAGATATACAAGAGAAAGGGTCTACATTTCATGCATCATTAATTAAAATAACTGTATTCTTCTGACATACAGGTAGAACTAAAATTCTTGATAACTTCTCACCTCATACAAAGTGATTTGTTAAACATCTAGTCACATAATTTATGTTCGTCACATCCATAGTTGGTGTGTAAATAACAAGTGATACCCTTGGGATTGACTTAAAGTTGTTCTTTTCATTTATTCACTGTGTGACTAGTGTATTTTGCACAAAACGTATACATCATTAGTTCTCTCATAATTAGTCACCATTTGTCTATCACTTCCACCATGACTACCAGTATCATCACCACTATAGTCACCATTATCAGCACCATCACGACCATTTCCACCACTATCAATCTCATCATTACCACTACCATGAAGCATCTGCACAACCATCGTTAACACTATAGCTAACGACCAGCATTTACTACACATCAGAACTAATCTCATTTGATTCTCACAATAATCCTATGAAAACTTAATTCCCACTTGCTAGACAAGAAAAATAAGGCATAAGAAGGCTAGATGACTAGTCCAAAGTCACATCTTTGGTTTACTTGACAAATCTTTCTTGTCATTAAAGGATACGGGCCAGAATTTTTTGTCCTTTCCTGATTCTTGACCTAGAAAGCAATGCTAAATCAATGAAATTAGAATTAGTCTTCACTGGATTTTGTACTAGTCAGTGCTTATGTGATGGTAATAAAAAAGGGAAACAAAACTTATGTATTTAGTGGGTGGGAGTTGTGGTATGGGTAGGGGAACGGGAAAAAATGAGAATTAAATCATGTCATATACTGGTACAAATTCCCAGTATTGAGTGTGATCATGACATGATGTGTCTATACAATATACCAATAAAGATAAAAATTTTAAAAATAAAGCAATCGGGCTGGAGGGTTAGCTCAGTGGTTCCGGCACCTGCCTCGCAAGTGCAAGGTCCTGAGTTCGATCCCCAGTAACCACATATAATGCTGGGCGTGTAGACATGCCCACCAACAATCAACACCGCATACCACAATGCAGAACGTGGTGGCTCACGCCTGTAATCCCAGCACTCGGGAGGCAGAGACAGGAGGATTGCTGAGTTCGCGGCGGCTTGCCTGGGCACCATAGTGAGCTCAGGGCCAGCCTGAACTACAACGCAAGACCCTGTCTCAAAAAGCAAAAAATAAAAAAAAAATAAAGCAATCTTCTCTGGAAGCCTTTGCTAGGGTTAAGGAGGTGGAATGAGGCCTACTAAAACAGAGGATACAAGGCGGCAGGACACTGGCTAGTGTACACAGCTTGAGTGTTGCAGCCTGGAGCTTGGCATAGCCAGTCCAGGAGAACGGAAGATGCACTGAGGAGGTTTGGAAGTAGAGTATGCAGTTTTATTCTAACACTAGCAGACCATGCTGGGATCTCTCCTCAGAAAGGCCAGTCCTGGGCTCTGCTGAAGCCAGGCTTTTATACCGTCCTTACAGAATGTTCTTGAAGTTAGAGTGGAGTGACACATAGTATCATTTCATTGGTTAGGCTCAGGGATTCATTGGTTACAAGCTTAAAAGTCTCATTGGCTAGTGCAGTGTGTACAGACTACAAGCTCCATTACTTAGAACAATGCCCACATTTCCACCTATAACAAAGGCGAGTGGAACAATCCTTTTTAACAACAAAGGAACTTCTAAACTCAAGTGAACTGAGCCTCCAAACTTCAACAGTAATAAAAGCTGAGGAGCCCTGCCAGCTCTGCAGTGAACACAACAAACTTTGCAAAGTTAAACAATGGGGGTGGCAGTCTACGTCAGAGCCTACTAAGAGGCAAGTTTGAGCTTTACATGAGTGGAAGATTGTATGGATTTGGTTTTCCCTGTTAGTAGCGTGTGTTATGCTCACAGCTCCCTGAAAAATTAGAATCCTATGATAAGGCTATTTTAAGTGCTCAGACTCAGACACTGATTATTCGTTAGATAATTTGAGATCCACGGAGCACTTTGCTTCTTTCCCCACTGATTCGTCATGGGACTCTTGTTCCTTCTGACTAGAAATGGGCAGCATCCTCTGTTTATAGAACCTCTGCTTCTCCAGTGACTATACTCCTCATGAGTTACTCTGAATTGTTGGCCAAGCCACAGGTTATAGTTCCTTTCCTGATCCCAAGAGGTAGCTCCATAATTTTGCTACGTAGCCTCCACCTCCCCCTGTCAATGACAGATTGGATCCAGTGTAGAAGCCTGATACAAGCCCGATCAATCAGATTTGTTCTTGGAATTTGGGACTGGAGTGCAGGTGAACATATATGACACAAACTTAGAAGGTGTATGGGAGCCCTATGCTTGTGTCTGTATGAATGGGGAACTAAGAGAAAGAAGAATTAGGCAGAAACTCAGAAAATACTTCCTTAATTCGGATACTTTGCAGATTCCTTGGCTCTTAAGAGCTATCCTGGTGTCCTTACATGTCATTTCTTTTTGCTTATCTAACCTTAAGCTGATTTCTATTCTTTGCATCCCGCAAAAAATGATGAATGGGAAGACGTCGCTCCATCGTACTAACAGGACAGTAAACAGATGCTCAAGCGGGGATGGATGTGCCTCCTGTAGGGTCTTTAATTCAAAATGTGACTGTAAATCTCAGGTGTCCTAAGTTTTACACCCAAGTTTTCACCAGTTGGTCTTACAAACAACTCGCACACATTATCAGTTCTACCCAAAGAATGCACTTTTCTCTCCTTTATGGTGACAGAGACTAGATATCTCTCCCGCTCTGCCCACAATGGCAACCCGAATGGCTTAGGTCCTCTGAATCATGTGTTCCCAGGCCTTTGCCAGAGAGCCCCTTTTCCGCCCACACGTGCCTCGCAGTCAATTTCCAGGGCAATACTTCTGAGCTGGCAGATGATAGCAGCTTCTACTATTCAAGCAGAAGGCTCCAGCCAAGTCCTGGTTGAGCTTAACGCCAACACTTGCAGAAAAGGAACAGGCCCAGAGTGTGGAGGGTAGGCCCGGCCAGACTCCCTGCTGGATGCTGTTCCCCAACCACAGAAGACTACTGCTCTAGACGATATTGCGTGGGTGGGAAAGAGACTTGTTGAACCAAACCTAATTAGGACAGGAAGTGTGAGGCAAGGGAAAGAAGCGTAAAAGAGACATGTTGATGAAATGTAAGAAAGTGAGAGCAGGACAAAAGGCATAAATAGACCCGAAGCTGCTGTGATGCGGAGGAGACTAAGTTCTGACTGAGAAAGCGGTTAAAGGGTAAAAGGCAACGGTAATAGGATAGTGAGGAAGAGTGTGTCTAAAAAGGTTGACATCTGAGCCAAACTCGCACCAATATGAAAGGGGAAAAAGGATACAGTAAATGTTAAGGTTTGAGATGAGAATTTGTGGTAGTTTTGAGGAGCAGAAAGGTTAATGTGGTTGGACAGTATGAACAGGAAGACATATGGCAGGAAATGAGATTGAAGGAGAGAGAGCATCGCCGGCCATGTAAGAAGTGCGGGTTTCACACTGACTGTAATGAAATGGCTTTAATGGTTCCCTAAAAATTAATGATGACTGATTTGATGACTGGCATAAGAAAGATTCTGAGTCTTTACAGCTTATAAGTAAAAAAAAAAATCATCGACAGATTATTAAGAAACATCATATCTGCCGGACAAAGAAATCATAACGCAAGGTTTTGCTGTGTAGCTCAATGATAAAGCACTTGTCTAGCACGGATGAGGTATGGATTTGACCATAAGCATTGCAAAAAGAAATGATAACTCTGATGATTAATATATGATGCCTCTAATCATGATGGAGAGTTACTTTGACAGTTTGGATTATGTGGCAGTAGCCATATCAACAAAATTTCAGGGGTTTAACACAACTAACCGGATAACTGCATGCCAAGCTACTTTAGCTTCAGGCCCAGACAGTGGTCTCATGTGTTCTTTGTGATCCTCCGCCCCCCCAAAAAAATAAGGTTTAATGCAAGGATACTTCCACAGAGCCAGAAAGGAAATGGAGATCTTTCTCTTTTTTTCCTTAGAAAGGAAGAACACCTTCAGTTATAGAAAATTTTAGCCAGAACTACACACATAGAGAAATTCAAATAAATTTCTGAGTGGTTTTCCCTTGACTTCAACAACTACCCAGGCATAGCCCATTTTAACTTTCTGTTCCTCCTACTTTCTTCCTCCTTGCTAGATTATCTTGAAACAAATCCCAGGCATTGTATGTTTTTATCTGTAACTTCTTAAGTGTGTATCTCTAAAAGATAAGAACTCTTTGAAATAACATAGACACAATATCATTATTACTTTATTGGTAATAAAAATCTTTTCTCGTTGGAGGTTTTTTTTTTTTTTAAACTTTTTTTTTTTTTTTTTTTTGAGACAGGGTCTCACTTTGTAGTTCAGGCTGGCTCTGAGCTCACTATGTAGCCCAGGCAAGCCTCAAACTCAGCAATCCTCCTGCCTCTGCCTCTGCCTCCCGAGTGCTGGGATGACAGGTGTGAGCCACCACACCCAGCACTGTGGTATGTAGTATTGATTGCTGGTGGGCGTGAGTCTCCACGCCCAGCATTGTATATGGTTACCGGGATCAAACTCAGGAACTTGCGCTTGCGAGGCAGGCGCCAGAACCACTGAGCTAACCCTCCGGCCCTCTTTGGAGGTTTTATAGATGTAGTATAAAAGCATATGCATTAGGGTAGGGAGTTTAGCTCAGTGGCACCGCTCCTACCTTGCAAGCACAAGGGCTAAAGTTTGATCCCTGGTACCACCAAAAAAGATAAAGTACATGTATTACTCTTAAATGAAATAACCTTATATTTTTTTTCAGGACTGGGGATTGAACCTAAGACTTTCCACTGAGCTATACCCCCAATTCTTTTTCTTTTGTGATAGGGTCTCAGTAAACCACTAAGTTGTCCAGGATGGGCTCAAATTTATCCTCCTCCTCGCTCAGCCTTCCAGACTGCAGAGATTACAGAGATGCGCTCAGCTAAATAATCTTATTTTTAAAATATATTAAGATATGATAAACAAGACTGATGTATTCAGAGGTATAGTAACACACAGAGACAGACCTACACACACACACACACACACACGCACACAGACACACACCCACACAGACCCTCTGTGGCTCTGACATCACTTCCAGGGAAACACCCTGTGGGTCACCTTATCCTTGTGCCAGGTGGATCCGCTATGGTTCTGTCCGCAGCAGAGCTGGGAAGGGCTGCACCCAGCCTCACCTAGGCCTGTGGGAAAGGAAGAGTATATTCTGAGTGTTACCTCCGGCCCACAGCGCCGGGCTGTGAACAGGGAAGTGGGCAGGGTGGCACAGTCTAGGAAGCAGGAGGCGGTGCCAGCATATTGTCCTTCAGGGAAGGTCCTACTCCACGACACCTCCGACTACCCTCTGGGCTTTGAGGGCCTTTTCTGCCCGCTCTGCCTCTAGGTCTGTGCGTTTAGAAGACCTTTCCTCCGCAACAGGTTTATCCAGGAAACGAGGGCAGGAGTTCTCTGAGCCTTCAGGAAAACCTGGACAGAAAGCCCGCAGAGACAAATTTGGTTTTAGTCCTCACTGTACCCAAATCTGGCCTCAGAAACAACCAAGATCCTCTTCCCAAGTCCAGGTGAGGCTATGCCCAGGATGGTGGGCACTCTCATGCATTGCTTGCCCTTGCTCGTGGGTACGATGCTTTCTTTACTCTGGCCTGGCGCTGTAGGGCAGCGGGGCACTCGGACGGCGGCTCATGTGTCTCTGCGGTGAACGGGCCAGCAAGGGCGCTGCTGTTGCTCCGGGTCGTGGAGACGCCGCCCCCCCCCCCCCGGTCCGGGCAGGACCCCTCACAGCGTGTGTATGAGCCTGTGCTGGGCACGGAGCGGTGACGCCCGGCTGCGGAGGAGGAATTTACCCCTTTTGGGCAGGGGTCCTCCTCCTCGCCCTTCACTCTTTCTGCGCTGAGCCTCCGCTGTCTCCTCCTCTCCCGCCCCGTCCTCGCTCTCATTTCTTCCGCTTCCTTCCCTCCCTGCATCCCGCTGCCCCCAGCTGCCCGCTGCCCCCACGCCTGGGGTTTCGGTGTGCTCTCTTTGCCCCGGGGACTGGCAGCCGCCTGCCGCCTCCTCGGCCCGGGGTTGTCCCTTCCTCTTCCCCCACCCACGGCATCCACTCCTGCTGGCCCCACGCGGGCCTTCCGCGTGTTTCCACTCACGACACGCCATCTGGAAACTCACCCCAGAGCAGAGCAGCTGTCCTCGGGTGCGACCCTCAGGGCGTCCCCTGTCACGCCTCTAGGAGGGACCCCTGCTGGGCAGGAAGGGAGGGTGACGGCGCCCCCACCCCGCGCCAGGGCTACCCAGGGCCAGCGGGTGCCTTGTTGTCCGGGGTGGAGCTTGGGGCCGCGCCTGCGCTGTCCATGGTTTCAGAGGGCCCCGTCTGAGTGGCAAGGTCCGTGGATGACGAGGCACACAGCACAGCTGTTATCGGCCGGGCCTGGAGGGAGGACGGCCGAAAGATCCGGGCGCCTCACTGAGCTCTCCGCTGGAGGACTGTCCGTCACCGCTGAAAGAATTCGAGGACCCGGGAGGCGCCTCGGCTCCCACGGACGCAGCGAGGGGGCGGCCACGGCGGAGCTGGCATCGGACCACGCGCTCACACCAGGGCCTCTGTGCGCGAGGGCCGAAGAAAGCCGGCTGAGGGCAGTGCCCTTCCCACCAGTGAGCTTGCTGATGAGCATGCGCACGCGTGCATGCGTACACACACACTCACTCACACACACACACACACACACCTGATTTATCATGCCCCAGCAGAGCTGCTCTGCTCCTGAGAAGAGCCTCTGTAATCACGAAACGATTTTTGTAGAATGAAAAAAAAAATTCCACATATTATTAAAAGTTATTATTTTTGCCTTGTATATTCCCTGTAATCCCATGTGGGTAGATTTTTATCTTTTTTCATTATGCCTTTGTAGTATACACACGGTTTTCTATTTTGTTATTTTCATTGCTCACTTTAGCTTATCTTCTCTGTTGCCCGTTTTTAATGTAAGTTCTAGAATCACACTACTTTTAAATTGCGTCTAGCATTCCATTGATTAGATATAGCATAATTTATTCAAACAGTTCTCTAGTAAAGCGTTTAAATTGCTTTTTAGGCCCAGAATGATATAAAACACTATAGTAGAAATTTTTATGCATGCAATCCCTACCTCCACTGAAATATTTTCTGAGAAAATTGGTCAGGAGTGGGAGCAGTTATAAACAGTTTATAATACGAAGTTCGTAGTAAGAATAGAGTCTAACGAATCATTTAAAACCCGGCTGTGGTGCTTCCTATCTTTGTGACACTGGAGAACTCTTTAACCTCTCTATGCCTCAGTTGTTCCGAATGTAGAACAAAGCTAATGTACCGCTTAATTCATGGAGTTGTAGTGGAGACCAAATAAAATACATAAATAAAGTCTATTTGAAGTATTTTAACACTCCTGCTCCTGCTACTCTAGTTCCTGCTCACGCTCACACTAACGCTCTGTTGTTTTAGGCCAAGATGACTCAACACCACGTGGCTGGAAATCAAAATGTTTCCTAGAGGCAAATGCAGCCTTGTTTGCAATCACTCATCAGATCAAATCACTCACGCTTCTTCTCAGCCCTACGCTGGTGCTGTCTTATGGATATCGAGCATTCTCTACAGGGCCACAGGTTAGAGGCTCGGTCGGATGCGGTGGAGACTTGAAGAGGTGGAGCGTAGGGCCCGGGGGGGGGGGGTTCAGCTCGGTGGAAGAGCACTTGCCGGGCACACGTGAGGCCTCACACACAGGGGGCAGTGGAGCAGAGGGGTGGG